>BJBW01010799.1:2016-33190 GCA_004320125.1 Scolopax mira
CCACTGAAAAAAGACTGGCCCCATCCTCCTGACACCCTCTCTTTAGGTATTTATAAGCATTGATCAGATCCCCCCTCAGTCTTCTCTTCTCCAGACTAAAAAGACCCAAGTCCCTCAGCCTTTCCTCATCAGAGAGATGCTCCAGGCCCCTTTGGAGCCTCTGCTGTACCTTCTCCAGCAGTTCCCTGTCCTTCCTGAACTGGGGAGCCCAGAACTGGACACAGTGCTCCAGATGGAGCCTCACTGGGGCAGAGACAGACATGCATTATCTTTCCCCTCTTTAATTCCCATCTTCAGAGAAATAAGGAAAATACCTGCTGCCATTCGTTGCGTTTAAAGCTCTCTGAAAACCAAGTGTGTGGAATTCTTCAAAAGAAACCAAAGACTGCAAGTATTTTTTTCATGCCCTCTCCTATTACTAAGGAAGTAGTTAACTTAAGCCCCTGATTAACATTCCATTGGGCCGTGTCAAATGGTTCTTCCTCTTACCATTAATATTTGGCAGCAAAACATTTTTTACCAATGCACTTGTGGGAGCTGCTTCAGTGCAATTGGGAAAAAAAAAAAAGGTGGCCTGGTGATGAGTCAAAGATGGAACCAGGTTTTGAGACAGGATTAGAGGGGTGGGTAGGTGCAGAAGACCTTCTTCTGACTGCCCAGGGCTGACACTGCAGCAGACAAGATGTCTGTGCACCCCCATGTGAGCTGCAGCTCCCAGAGAGATCAGGAAAACACATCGCTTTCTGTACTCACTACCTGGTGTTTGGAGCTAAATTGAGGTCCCTTTCATTCAGGAAGTGCTCAGGGATGGTCTGAGGAGAAATGGAGACCATACCACGGGGACCAAGGTTGCCCTTGTCCCTTCTCCAGGACCATGCTTAATGCTGTGAGGGATTAGGTTGGAGTTGTTGAACCCAAGGCTCACCGCACGTGTCTGGGAGTGCTGTGATGCTTAAGCAGATTTACTCAGGGGGTTATGGAAAGTGCCTGGAGTAGCTTTGCTGCACCTCTTAACCATCACTCTTTCTCATCCATTTCTCAGGTCTCAGGGGGATGGAGAACCAGCCACAAGACAGAAGATGACAGCCATACCCACACTGTCTTAAAGTGAAGATGATGCAATGAGCAGCAAGCCTACCTGTGATTTCTTACAAGTTTATCCACGCAGGATGATGGTGCTTTTGCAAATTTAGGCATGTTGGGTACACTTTTTTTTGCTCTATTCTCTTTTTGCTCTACCTGCTGAGAAAATCAGCAGTGGAATGGGAAGAGGGAAGGGAAAAGAGGGGCCAAACCATTGTACCAGCTGCCCGCACTTCTACTGAGGCCAAGCAGTAACCCTGTGAGCTCTGAGCACCTTGAAAGGTGTGTGGGATTCCTATTTTGTAGCCCAGGCAAAACTATACCCACTGCTAGAACTATTTTCCCCAGCATTACACATGCACTTGTTCATACTTGCTCCCCAAAGCCAACCCTATCACTGTGGATGGACTGAGTCTGGTTTGTGTTTGCCTGCACAGAACTTGGAGAACACCAGGACGAGGGGAGAGAAGTAGCTGGTCAACATCCACAGCAAAAATCATGAGGGTGGTAAGCCCTACTCTCTCAGGAGCCCCTAAAGCCTCTTCAAACCATTCTTCTGCCGTGACTGAATTGCTGCCATTTATGTTTCCCTAAAACCTATTCAAAAACCATGGCCTAGGTAAGTTGGGCGTTTGTTCTTTTTTTTTTTTTTTTAATATAAAGCAGTTTTAGCTGTTTAAGGCAGAAAGTAAGTCCCCACAAGGAAGAGGGAGAGGCTCAATCAATCCCTACTGCTAACAAGTATGAAATACCAGGATTGGTAGCGCTGTCACGAAGTATGGAATAATCCTTAGAGCTGTGTACTGATTATGCAGAGTGAGACGTGCAGAAAGACTGAAATGTCTGCAAAAATACTGCACAGGGGTTCAGGTGCTTTATTTCTGGAACACCTCTGACCCGTTGCTCTTGGCTGTCACCCACCATACAATGATTTTGCCTGCACAGCACCAAGCTCACCAGATGAACTATGTCTGGGAAGGCAGTGAAAGCCTCCCTTCTCTCAATGGTCTCGGTTCATCATTGCTTTATAAGATTGAAGTTAACATGACAGAGTTAAACACTGCTCTCAAACACTTTCAAACAAGCTTGTGTTTATAACAAGTGCAGTATTATTGGTGATACGCATTCCAGGATAATCTAAAGGCAGCAACAGATACATCATGGAGGGCTTGAGCTCTTCAGGACTCTGTACTAGAGAAAGACAGGAGTAGGAAGATGAAACAGGCCAAAAGATTATACACAAAAGGGCTTGACAAAAAAGTTTTTTTTCCAAACATGGCAGCTTTGCAAGAAGTGAAGAATCCCTCACCTCTTGCCATTACGACATCAGCCTTTGTGACAGAGGTTCTTGTTGTCAATTTCAGCGAAGGACAAGATTCAGAAGGACATGGAAATTAAATGTGTGGCCCAGCCCATTCTGTGGTTAAAAACAAAATCTCCAGTCTTCAACCAGCATCCATCTACCTATTGCAGTTGAGCATTAAACCAGGCCCAACCTCAATATCCAGTACATATCTCTCCTCACATCCCAGAACAGCACTAGCTTCATCAGACAAACCCAAAAATCCAAAGGTTAAATACAGAGCTTTCTGCTTCAACAGGGGGACTGAAAAACGCTCCCTCCCTGGCAGAAAGAAGCACAGCATAGGTTATGGGGTTCTTCTGGGGTTTGTCTCGTGTTGTGGTAGCTGTGCAAATCAGATGCTGAAAGGGTCCAACACCAAGCAGAACCCGATTTAAATGAACATTTAAATGAACTGTACATACAACCCTGTGCGCTTTTATAAAAAAAGAAAAATACTATTAAAATTTGAGTTTCATTTCTCCCTTTGCCACTTCCCTTTCTCGGTTGACGGTCAACCAGCTGGTTAACTGCTCTGAACGTGCACCCTCATTCCCAGGTTGAACCAGTGCTCCCAGCGGGGCACTGGGCAGCCATACTGCTACACCACCACTCTTTAATACCCAACCGCAGTGCACTGCCGCTTCCTTCAGCTGCTGGCTGCACCCCGAGTGACAGCACCTGCAGGAGCTCAGCAGCAGCAGCAACTGCTTCACACACAAGCAGCAAGAGACAGTCGATGGCTTCTTTCCCCACAATTCAGCGGGAAAAAGGAGCTGTTGCCTCCCCAGAGACATAAAATGACCATTATGGATGATGTCTCACCGTTACGTGGTTCCTGTTGAGCAGGTGACTGTGCTTTATTCTGGTTTTGCTCCCCCTATGAATGCTTCATATAGATTTTCAAACAAAAGATAAATGCCTGATAATACATCATTACATGTCAGAAATTTAACCCAAAGCAAACTTTCAGGAAGCCTATTCCAAACATGTATGAAGTGTGTAGCTTTTTTTTTTTCCCCCAAACAGTTTGCTAGCCTTCTCAGCGAAGCCAGATGGTAACAAGATGATAAACTGGAACAGAATACAGTAAGCTGACATTTTTTGCAGGGGTGCTTCCCCTCCCTAATTAAAAGTGACCTTGATTATTTATTAAATAGCATGACTTCTTAAAAAAAAAATCACAGACAATTTAAATGAAAATCATAATTTGTAAAATGGTTTGGAATAGCCCTTTGACTACCTCTCAAGTACAAGAAAGCCTTCAGTAAAGTAGAGAAATCTGCCCCAACTTTTATGCAAGTTCATACCACTGATTACTGAGCAAGGAAAAAATCCCACAGTTGAGCTTTCACTTCAAAGTACTATTTAGTTAAAGATGAATTACTTGACCTTTTGGCAGCACACAATGGAACGGAAGTCAAAGGTACCCAAGTGCTTCCATCCACTAAAAAAAATTCAGTCCCATATCTATAAGAAATTACCTTTGTGTTAGAATAGAGTACACTTTTCAGAACAAAATGTTTAAGCTAATAAAGCTTCATGGAAGCCTCGAAGAGCGCAGACAAGTCTTCTTCTGTCTGGGGACGTGGTGATAGCTTAGTCACTCTCTCCTACAAGATTAAAGAAAAACTGGATTACAGAAGGTTGCCAATAAAATTAATCAAATGGTAGCTGAACTGGGCTAGCCTTCATACTAACGTCCTTCAGAGAGAATAACAAGGTTTTGCAAATAAGTAATCAAGTAATTAAGGTGGAAGCATCATCAACTGTACAGTACTTTCAAGAACATATTAGTTAAAGTTTCCTATAATTAAATAGGCAGATGCAAGATTAAAAACGCAGTTCGGTTGCAAAGTCAAGTACTTCAAACAGGGTCAGTCACAGATGTCAGTGCACTGGTGGAGGGTATCCTGGGAATACAGCCCATTTTAAAATTCATTTGCCAGCACTGGAACGAGGAGGTAAATATTTAGGGACCAAGATTTTCAAAATATAACATCTCTCAAAGCCCAGAACTGCCACAGATGGGAAGAGCAAACAGTGCCTGCAACTCAGACTCCAAAAAAGAGACACAGCGAGGGACGGCAGTGAAACTGCTTAATAAACAGCCTTGGAATCAGGATACAAAATACCTGTGGTTGGCCTTCACTTGGATGGTGATTCAACAGAATTTTCGGGTGTGGAAACGAAAGTCAGCGATCTGCTTCCCTGCTTCCAACCCGCGGCGGGGCCTGCGATTTGTGGACAGGCTGGATGTGGTTGCACAGCGAGAGGCCACCGCGCGTGAACTTAACACGTGAAAAAACTCGGCCTAGCACGCTGAGGAAATCAGCTGTGGGATATTCACAGCTCGTAATCAGGATGAGTCCGAAAAGTGAAGCTCTGTGTGCGTAACCACCTACGTGAAGCAGCTTTGCTGGTGCAGCAGCTGCAATCGAATGATTCTCTCTTTCCCTCATGGATCCGGCCAAAGGAAAGGCTAAGATTCTTCCAGGCAGTGTTGAAACCAAATGGAAAATTCAAGCAGCACTAGGGCAGAAGTTTGTTGTTTTTTTCAGGCTCACAGTAGGCAAAACGTAACAATTCTTCTCCCAAGGAACAGGTAGTAGGACCTTCCAGATCATTGAGTCCAACCATTAACCTAACACTGACAAGAAACATCACTAAAACAGATCTCTAAGCACTGTGTCTAACTCTCTTTTAAATACCTTCAGGGATGGTGACTCCACCACTTCCCTGGGCAGCCTGTTCCAATGATAATAGCCCTTTCAGTGTAAAAATTCTTCCTAATATCCAATCTGAACCTGCCCTGGTGCAACTTGAGGCCTGTTGTCCTGTTACCTGTGACTTGGGAGAAGAGACTGACCCCTGCATCTCTACACCCTCCTTCCATGGAGTTGGAGAGAGCCAGAAGGTCTCCCCTCAGCCTCCTNNCTTGTGCTCCAGACCCCTCACCAGCTCCGTTGCCCTTCCCTGGACACATTCCAGGCCCTCTGTATCTTTCCTGTGTTGAGGGGCCCAAAACTGGACACAGCACTCGAGGAGGAGGGAAGGCTCACCAGTGCCCAGCACCAGTGGACTGTCACTGCCCTACTCCTGCTGGCCACACTGTTCCTGATCCAGGCCAGGATGCTGTTGGCCTTCTGGGCCACCTGGGCACGCTGCTGCAAACTTCAAGCATAACTGTTTGTCCCAACACAGTTCCCACCACAAATCCTGACAGTCTAGAGTCGATTAGCTTTGTTTTCCTGCACCCTTTCCTTTTCACAGTGTGGAATAAAACCTGCACACTTATTAGTGCCATCACCACTCCACCACACCACCTTGCCAACACGAGTGGGCCAGTGCTGTATTCCAAAGAAAACCTACTGAAATATGAAAAGGAAAAAAAAATATCAAAGTTTAAACTGTATAGACTATCTCTCTGGGTAATAACGGGCTGTTACAGAGCACTAATACACTTTTATCATGTCACATCTCATACACAAAAACAAGGTATGAGAAACTATTAGGTCATCTCATTTTACACAGTACAATTAATCATCAATGCTGAGAGATGACAGTAAATGAATTAAAAGTCAATTTGGGCTAAACTAGCAAACAAACAAAAAACCACTTTGACATCTCTTAGTGAAGAACCTCCCCCCCACCTAGGCAAAACATGCCTTCAATGAGATACTGTGCTTGTGATGACCCAAACCCAATTGTTTTAAAAGAACACAGTTATCAAAACAAACCTCCAAAATGCCCCAAACCAGCTTACATTCATAACCTATTTGATGGGAACTTGGAGAACACAATTTTCTTCCTGGTTTTGCCACTGCTCTGTTGTGTGTGATACTAAATAGTTGGACTTTGTGTCATTTTCTCAGGTATAAAATAGGAATATTAATATTTACCCTCTGTTGTACGTTGCTTTGAGACTTATGAATAAGAACTAGACATAGTAAGAGGTGCTGCTGTAAAAAGTGACTAACAAAATTTTCATTGTCTCCATAGCATTTATTTCCCTTTCTATTTGATGGAAATAAATGCTAAGTAGAGAGCACAATCCATAGCATATGAATCAAACTGTATTTTTAGAAGGAAGACACTGGATTTCGCTTTTGGAGTGGTATGTTGCTTTTTGCAGTGTCTTTGTGAGTGCAATTTTGGGAAACAATAAAGGGTATTACAAGTTTAATCTACATTATCCCAAGGGACCTTATTTCAAATTCTGATGGGGGTCAGTGGAACAAAAAGCCATCTGGGGAGAAAAGTGCGACTTCTCAATATGGAAAAGTTTAATGCAAAGTAAGCTTGATCATTCTCACCAGATAGCACTTGGTATTAAGGCTTTATCTCTCACCCATCCTGCATACATAATTAACAGAGATCGTTATGAAAAAGCAGTATCTTCTCCAAGGATCAAAGGTCTGTGAAAAACATCCTCTTTTTTAAAAAGTGTGACGTTTAAAAAAACAACAACAAACCAAACCAAACCCTTAGCCATTCCTTCTGAATCCACGTGGAGAAGAAGCTGCAGCATGCACTCCATCTCACTGAAAAGAAAAACCTAAACTGTGCAGAGAAACAGAACACAGTTGACTATCCATCGTTTTCTTCATTTTAACTGGTTTCATGTAAGCCTAGAAATAACAGTTGTCAAAAATCTGTTCTCTTGATTTGACAAGAAAAACTGTTTGGCTTTCTGTCTTACCTGAGGCAGAGTGCCTTTGACTAATGCAGGGATGTCTGCTTTAGAATAACCGATTGCAGCTAAGCCATCATCAACATTCAGATCAAACAGGAATTTCCGGAGTGTGTCTGCCAAAATAAACCCCGCATCTTTGATTCTGGCAGTGCGGATGTCAGCTCCTAAAATAAGACATAATGCCTTGTCTGTAGGGTGGAGAAAGAGGAGGAAGCCTGTTCTGGACTTAATTTAATCATAATATCAGCTGAATACATATCCATACATAACAGTCACTGCCCTAAAAGCACCATGAAGCAAAAAAGAGGAGTCAGCCTTCACTTTACAGCTGAAATAGTTTGTAAAAGGTGAAATAAAACAAGATCGAGAGAAGCAGGTAACTGCTGCCAGAAAGACTAACTGCCACATGAGCTTAATTTCCTCTGTGCTTACAGGGAGAAACACTTTTCGGTCTGACTAATTGCTGGGAGGAAAGAAGCTAACACATGAACGTCAATGGTATTTATTTTTTTTTATGGACAATGTGCCAAACGCTAACTTTATTTTAAGGCCGTGAGTTTGCTGACATCTAGAGGACATGGAAACCACTGACTGTTCTGTTCAATTACACATTCAAAGGACTTTCTCAGCCTGTAAGCTGAGAAAGAAAGGAGCTGTCAGGGCAGTGTTTAAGGGGTTAAGTAAATCTTCAACTTAATGCTATTTGAATATGTGCTGAGTTGTGCAGGATAAGACAACTGAAGAGAAGGAAATAGTACCTTTGAGACATCTACTGAACAGTAATGAAAGCATCACTATAAAATGAAAGATCACCAATATTTCTTACAGAATAGCCCTCCCCTCCTTCAAAAAACGGCCAGGATTTATTGAAAAGTAACAATAAAACCATGTCCAGATAGAAGACACGGGCTCCTCCCTAGGATTTCTTTTCAAAGTGATCTGAGCTAAATTTGTTCTCTGTGTAACCTCAATGATGTTACTCTGGAACTATGTTAGGTCCAAGGGCCACACAGAGAGATGAGTAAGAGCACAACATAGCTACAGGAAAAATATTTGCTGGGATCCTCTTGCAGTTCAGTGTTACATTGAAAGGGCCTTAAATGAACAGGATACCAGCAAGCCCATGTGAGGAGCTCAGATATTTGGGTAGTAAGGCTGGCAGTACTGTGGGAGAGAATATCTGGGAAAAACTGACAAATAAGGTATGACAGTCTTGTTCAGAGTCCTATGCCGTTGGAATTCTGCCATGCAGTCTGAGTTTATCCTGGGTTTTGCTGTAGAGGAGTAACTGGGACACAAATCCAATATCTTCAGATCGTAAAGTAAAAGAGAAAGGGAGGAGAGGAAAAAAAAGAACAGTAAATGTATAAGGGCAGTTTTTAAATATTGCTATAGTTCCAGTACTTTTTGCTCCACCTAAAGGATACACCAGCCTTTGATTGCACTTAGAAAATTTCTGGCCGCATGCACACATCTTGCAACTGTTTCAGAATCCACCTAGGGAGGTATTAAGCTTTTTCTGGCTGTACCCAAATTCACAGCTGTACATACACACAACATAACTACTTAGTAATCTGCGCCATGTCATAAAATACCTTCGTAGTCATTGCATTTGGCAACATGACAGATTTGAATCAGCTACTGTAGTCAGTTGGACTCTGGACTTCTGGAAGCAGAAGTAAACACCCCAAGTGGGAATCAATCAAATCCAATTCCATATGACATGTTTTCGGCAGAGTCTCTTTACAGCAAGGCAGACAGTAATATAGATTAAATTTCTATTGAGAAAATTAACAGAGCTTTTAGAGGCAGAATTTTTGGCAGCAGCTGATACCACAAAACCTAAAGGAACTGCTTTTTAACCACCTGTTTTAAAATCAAGGAGCCACAGTCAAATGCTCTGATATGCTGCACTGGCCAGCTTTCCAGAATATTTTCTTAGACTACTTTGAGTTGTATGTTGCTGCTGTAAGAACACAGCCATTTTGTTGCTTAGTATATGATTCCACCTAGCTTTGTGTTCTGGTTCTGACTGCATACTTCAGAGGAAGGTTGAACAAACCTCATAGCCGACTTTAATAAAACAAACAGAATTTTTCCCCAGTGTAGTTTTTCTGACCATGTTGTTTCACATCCTCTTTAAAATGCTGTGATATTTACATCGTCCGTATAATGTCCCTCTCTTCCTTGAAACCCACAAAGCTTTCAGATTACTTACAGAAGGCAGGCACTGGATTGCTGTGACTCGCACACAAAAGGCTGACCATACAAGGGACTGAGCACAATTTTCCAAATACCACAAGAGTTGCCCTAACCGCTTTCTCTCTATGCTGCTGTGCACGTGGCTGTCACTGGTTATTAGCATGCATGGCTATTAGCAGCAGTTTAGCTACAACGCAGCCTAGTGCAGACAAAAGACCTGAACTTGGGTACAAATACATTAGCTTGCTGCAGAGCCATGCTGCCACAGCTAGAAGCAGAAAAGGCCACATTCACCCACTTCTGAGCCATCACAGATGTGGCCACAGAACAGCCACTCCCTGCTTTCCCTTGGCATCGTCCACTGAGAAAATCCAACACCTACAAGCAAGCTCAGGCCAACATTAGAAAGAAGGAAACCCACGCTTGTGCACCATGGAAAAATAGCAGGAGTGATTCAGAACATCACTCTGTCCTCATTCATTGCCATAGCAAGGAATTGGTTCAGCAAAATGCTTCTTTTTAGCTATTCCTAACAGATGCACCCAAGTACTGGTTTGCTTTACGGTATCTATTCTAAAATACCTACTCTCCATAAAGCATCAAGAGAAATGCTACTCTCTCCTGATTTTTAACAGATCTACAGTTAATTTCAGCTGTCCAGTTTTCTAGGTAAGAAGCAGATTTCTCCTCTAACTCCATCATCCAATAGCAAAATTTAGCATTATGCTGCCTAAGTTTGTGTTATGTGTAACTCAGACTCCAGAATACTGGTTTTTTTTTCAAACTTAAACCCCTGCAACAACCAACTACAGTTGTTCGCACACTTTTTCTATTTTTTTTTTCCTCCTCACCAAAAGATATTTTGGAAAAAAAATTGATTTGTATGAGTAAGTTGTATCCATAGAGATTCCTACCTAGTATCTCTGCAGCTTCCAAGTGCCGCTCCGGATGTATCTGTGCTGTAAAAGCAAACACTGCTGGGGATGTCAGCACCACAGAAAGGCCATGTGGCTGGGAAGGAAAAAAAAAAAAAAAAAAAAGGAAAAAAGAAAAAAAAGGGTGAAATCACATCAACAGGACACAATTTCCACTTCAATGTGCTTCAATGCTCATTATTGTGAGATAACAGTGAACCGAAATGTATAATATGAAAACAAAGATAAACCAAGTTTTACCACTAAAGAGTGATCCACATTATAATCCTTTGGTTTATAACTTTTCACCAAACCAGAAATAGGGTAAGACATTCCATGGCTGGAACAGAGAGTAGAGAGAAAGTGGTTAGACCAGCTCTCCTGGAATTTGGAAAATTTGTATTCAGCCCCTTGTGTGGTCAGTCTTCTGTATACAAGTCTCTTAGGTACAGATACTCCAAAGGTATTTAGGTACAGATATGGTATGGGTAATGGATATAGACAACCCTTACCCCCTCTGCACCTTAGGGACCTAGCTGTTAAAAAACAGTAGCTCTTTACTCTGCGAGTGTGAAGTTATATAAGTGAGTGTCTGGCCTGAAAGATTCAGTTGCTAAAGTAATACAGCTATGCCAAAAATAGCATAATATGCATCCCTACCTGATCCCTACATTGTCTGAGAAAAATACATATTAATTTTAGAGTGTAATTAAATAGTGGATTTGCTCAAACAAACGGAATGGAGGAAGGTCTCTGAAGAGAATGATTGCTAGTAACTTCTCCACACAGTTCAGCCTTAGGCTTTGCTTCTCTGAGGTATTCCCCCCTACGAACCTACATTGCCTTGTGATATTATTTACAGCTCATTTCAGCCTGATGAGTGTCTGCCCCACAGACAACCTTACAGACGATTGCATCAGTTCAGGAATGGCACCAGATTGCCTCACTGCTGCCTCACTGCACAGCAGCTGGCATGAAATTCAACATTTTAAATGCTATTGATGGTGGGTGGGTTTTTTTTTTTTTTCCTAAATATGTTTTTTAGTATCAAGGAAGGTAAAGAAGTATCACCAGCCAGAACACAGGATCTTCATACACATAAATGCCAAAAGCCCATCAATTTCTCACAACACACAGCTCCTCCAGCATCACAGGCCAGGCTACCATGTATTCAGCAACAAAGGCAGCAATGTCTTTTAGAATCTGAAACAAACACTAGCTAGAAGCTGGCCTTGGATGGGGTTAAACATTATTCTGTACTCACCAGAGATGAACACCAGCATTGCCAAAGCCAATCCCAGCAAAAGCACTTGCGAGGTGCATGTTGGCTCTGGCTTCACGGTCTTCAGGGTCTCTGATGGCTCTGTGCACCATGGAGACAATGGTACCAGTGAATTCAGAAACGGATTGGTAAGTCAGGATGGAGAAGGGAGAGAGGGCTTCTTTATGGACAGACATAAAAAACCTGATAAACTAAGCTGAGATAAAAATGCTGGAAATAGGATTGATTCACACTTCAGTCAGAGAACAATCTTGCTTCTGGATCCGTAAATAGATCAAACAAGTTCAGTGAAGGGCAAGTTTCCTTTCACTTTTCCAAAAACTGAGTAAATAGAGTGAACTTAGCTATATTTGCCTCAGTGATGGTTTAAACAATTCTACTTGGGAGCTTTGGCAATCCTACATACGGCTCCAAGATCACTCCAGCTTTCTCACCATCTCATGAGGTGGTGGTCTGGACCCCACCATCTGAGCGGGAAGAGGACAAGGTTCCTTGCCTTCCTATCGTTTGGGTCGTTTGACAATATGGAGAAAAAGGTCTCACAGGAACAATAAGCAACTACTTTGACTTTGACTATAAAAAATTCCACACTGATCTTTAATGGGAGTGCACATGGTACACAGAAGCTGTATACAGGCTAAAACTGTATCGGTAGGGATCAAAACCAACTCCCAGTTAGGACAAAACTTAATCTAAATTGAAAGTCTTCTAAATATGAACTACTTTTCAGTAAATGCATAATTTTGCACATTCGTAAGTGCATGCAGTTACCTTCTTGATAGAAGCATAAGTATCTTAATTTACACTGAAGGTGATGGATATTAGACCAGCAGTATTTCTTTCAGTTTGTTACATATTCCCTTATACCATCATAGAAAGAGGATTCTTGAAAAAAAACTATGTGAATGCACGTTAACTGAGCAGATTGAAATACTTTTAACTGAGGACTTATAAAATGGATTCACAGAGGCATTAAAAAGCTACCTCCTCAAATCAAGCTAGTAGCTCTAATTGTACTTTCAATTTTCTGTGAAAACCTTTTGGCCTCATTTTAGCCTAAAACGCAAGTCCTTCTGAGCATCCCTTTGTTGGCACCGAAAACTGAATGTCCTGCGAAGGGGGTGGCTGTTAAATGTATTACCTTTTCAAATATTTAGCCACAATGTGCAGAGCATGAAGAGCCCAGACATCACTGATGGGGTTGCTGCCTTGGTAAGCTGGTCGGTTGATTGGATTTGAAGGGCAGGGACTGCGCATGTTGTAAGGCAGAGCGGTGTACGATTCTAGAGCATGGCTAAAAGAAAGGTTAAAAAACAAAAAAGAATCATTTAAAGTGGGAAGGCTCCATTTTGCTCCCCTGCTGCCCTCTGAATGCAGGTTGTTCTTATTTACTTCTGGTGTTTAACAAAAATGGAAATACAGTCTCACAGGCAACTGGGAGAAGGCTGGGCAGGCACCTCCAGAGAGCTTCACCCTCCAACAGACAGAATCCCAATCTATCAGCTCACACCATGCTTAAAGTAAGGTTGGATCCTGGGGTGTAATGCTTTTCAGTCAAGAGCACTGTGCACCTGCAATAGGTGTGTTTCTTTTCAGTAGGACAGGAATTATACGTGGCTTCAGCACTGGAAGCATTATAAACCACCTTTCTTTTAAGAAGTACTTTCTTTTTTAAAGTACCTTTCAAAAATTAGGAGTGTGATAATTTAAGTTAAGTGGAACTGCCAACTGTCTCATCTCACAGGTAATTGTGAATTACATAAAGAAGGGGCAATGCCTACATTGCTCCATTTAGATGTACAAAACTATTTTTATTTATGAACAAATGCCTCAGTTCCATTACAGACATTGCAGCTTGGAATACTTCATCAAGCTTGAGAAATCACACGTTTCCTGTGGTTCACTATCCTATTAGTTTAATATACACAGCTCCCAGAAGCAAAGTAAGCTCTGGCCCTCTGAAAAGAAACCTCCATAGCTGTAGGTTTAAGACCAAGAAAATTTTGTGCCAAGTGAAAAGTAGATTATGAAAGAAGTTCTGAAGATGGTGCTAACTGGACTAAGACCTGCCAGCATCCCACAAGCCTTCACAAATTTGTGTTGACCCATTGTGGTTTTTACTGGAAAATAACAGAATGATATGGAGTTGGAAGGTACCTCTGGAGATCATGCAGTCCAACCCCCCTACCAAAGAGGTCCTCCTCAAGCAGGTTGCACAGGAACTTGTCCAGGCAGGTTTTGAATGTCTCCAGAGAAGGAGACTCCACCACCTCTCTGGGCAGCCTCTTCCAGGGCTCTGCCACCCTCAAAGTGAAGAAGTTCCTCCTCATGTTTAGATGGAACTTCCTGTGTTCAAGTTTGTGCCCATTGCCTGTTGTCCTGTCACTGGCAACACTAAAAAAAGACTGGCACCATTCTCTTGACACCCACCCTTTCAATATTTATAGGTGTTTATCAGATTCCCCCCCTCAGCCTTCTCTTCTCCAGAATCCTTGTTCTCTATTCCCTGCCATGTCTATGAGACATGCTAAACGTGGGGGTAATTGTGATTAATCATCTACTTAATCTCTTAAAAAGGAACACCTGGACTCTCTTCCTGACAACAATCATCCAGGAAACAAATTGTTTCTCCAGTGCGCTGCAAAAACATTTAAAACATTAAAATTTCTGCAAATAAGTGTTTTGTTTCCATACATTCTGAGGGAGGTAGTGAAATTAAGTATAACAGAAACCACCTTAACAAGAACAGGAGAGAAAAAAAGACTATCCTGTTGTGCTCTTAAAATATATTTTGTCTACAATCATCATAGCAAAAATACAAAATTGTAACAAATTCAAATAGCAGCCTGTACAGAAAACTCACCAAAGCACATCAAAGCCACTGTTGGCCACTATTCGCTCAGGCATAGACAGTGTATGTAAAGGATCAATGATGCCTAATGTCGGCTTAATGGCTCTTGAAGCAATACCTGCAATATATAAGTGAGGAAAATGGCTTAAAGCTTTTTTGCAACAAAATAGGATGAGACGAGCTTAAGGTTCAAAACCTAACAATAATGAGGGGAAATGACTTGAAACTATGAAGACAAAGGCAGAGAGAGAGAAGGGAGAGGAAGATGTATATCTTACTGATGATAAAGTCCCTGTAACAGCGTTACATGATCTGAGACTGTTGCCTGATGTGAATTATTCCAGAAAATGCTCTCTATTTACAACCCCCCCCTGAGCAGCCTATACTTCCAAAACGTCTGTGCTGGATGGTATCTGCAACATTATCCTTAGATTTGTATCTTCTGCGAACAATCAGAGGGCAAGGCTGGTTTGTGTCTACAATCAATTGCTATTGCTAATTGCTGACTTCAGCATCTGTAATAACCATGCCTTCATATTTTGGTTAAGGGGGCACAGCTGTAGCTTTGAGAGAGAAAGACATACAGACAGACAGACACAGACAGACTGATTGACTGTGTACAGTCTGGAAAACTCTTGAGCTATGGTCACAGCTCCTTACTGCAACCACTTGGGTCCCGAGTACTGTAGACTGAGTGGCATATAAAATCCACACGTTTAGAACTAAAACCTCAAGACAGCTACGAAGCTTAAGATGACATTTTAGCCCTAATCTTTAGTCACCAGAGATGAAAAGGCCAAAGGAAGACAGTGCCCCTCGCTCGCAGAGCATCTCAGGCCTGAGGTTTCAAAAGTCAGGAAAAGGAACATTTGGTTGCAATTACACAACAAAGACACAGAAGTCTTAAAAGCAGAAAGCAAAATACAGAGGAAATAAGGAACAGTTGTTTGACCCTGAATGTAAGTAGAAATTTCCTTTGCAATTAACATTTTCTGCCATTTAAGAACATGAAAGATTTTAGTTTCCTGTTTTGCCTCCAAACTATAATCCACTGCATTACATAGGTATTTCATTATGTCAATATGCTGTAAATTTAATTCAAAGAGGAAATCTTTAAGCTCTTCAAATTTGCCTGTGGCATTTGAATCAAACAAAATGACACCTAAAATGACATGCAGCATCCCCCTCTTTCAAGGCAGGGAAATGATGAAGACATTGGATTGTCTTGAATAGCAGACACACACAAAAAAAAATCTCACCGGTTTTTACTTTTAGTTCTTTGAAGTCAAAAATGGCAACACCAGTGGTTTCACTTCCAGTTCCAGAAGTCGTAGGAACTTAAAAGGAAGAGTGGGGATAACAACAAATAATAAGCAATGCATAAAACTGCAAAACAAATAAATAAAATCACAACGTTAAGCCCACCAAAAATACAGGATCCAGGAAATCTCAGAGGTATCCCCGAGGTATCCTAAGCCAAAAGGTCAAAGAGAAACCTTGCTCTTTTCTCAGTAGTATGAGTCAAACTGAGCTAAACAAGACAAACTAATGACAAAACCTGTGACTTTGCTTCCGCTGAAGTGAACAGCAGAATTGCCACTGAAAACAACTTGAGGAGAAGTAAGGCCTTGGGAAGGTGGAACTAGTGGTAAACTGGTTTCCACAGAAATATCATACATGCTTTACCTGCAATGAGTGGCTTGAGGGGGACGGTGACGGGCTTCCCTTTCCCAATAGGAGCATTGACATAATCCAAGAAATCTGACGTTGGGCTGGACGCGTACAGGTTGGCAGCTTTACAGGTGTCCATCACAGACCCACCTCCAACAGCAACGTAGGCATCAAACTCTCCCTTTTTAGCAAATTCGATGGCGTCCAGGAAACTTGGAAAACGAGAAAAGCTTTCCCATTAGTCAGGAGAAAAAGAGTTAACGGAGAAACTAACTGTTGAGATCAACGTACAGGTCAGGACGAGGTGTTTAAACATGTTGTAAGAGCCTAAGCACTCCTTGGAGAAGTTCACTGGCAGAAGTAGTACCTTTGGTCTGTTGGTTCCACCCGGACATTATCGTACATCTGAAAGTTTATTCCATGTTTTGCCAAGGAATTCAATACTGCATGGACAGGAGGGAGCTTTGAGAGGTTTTTATCTGTCATCAAACAAACTCTTCTAGCACCAAGATTCTGCAGGTCCTACAATAACAATGACATTAAAATGCAAACAGCTGGTACAAAATCATACCCGGAAGTATTTAAATATTAATCCAAATCATCAGAACCATTTAAAAATAATTAAAAGCACAACCAAAAGATACTTGGCTATTGTGAAATTTTGGAAACATTATCAGCTAAAGAGGATTAACCACATACATTTCAGATGCAGAAAGCAGCACAAAGTATAAAGCTGCCAAACTTACACAGTTGAAGTTTTATGATAGAAGAAAAGTAATACTAAAGATGTTGAACAAGTGAAAAACATGTGGAACCACTTAAGATGACAGTAAAATGTAAACTTTTTTTTAAATACTTTTTTTTCCTACATAATTCCTGTGACATAAAAAGGCTTTTCCACAGGTTAGATCTCCCCTAACTGCATATCAAAGCACACCATTAAAAATTTGAAAATTTAATATTGAATATTCATTTATTGATGAAAAATCAAAATAAGGTGGCAGAAAGAAAAATAATACTACATCCTAACTTTTTCTAAATTAATTGTCGCAACAGCAATACAGTACATGTGGTTCTAAAAAATCCTAATGTTCTTTAAAGACAGAAATGCTGCCTAACTTCATGTACTGACCATTAATTTACTTTACAAATTTGCAAATTCAGAACTGTTAATGCCATAAATGCCAAGAAAATAGGTTAAATGATAAATAACAAAAAAAAAAAACCAACAATGATAAAGGCATACAGGAAGAATATACTCAGGTGAATCATCTCACACTGATGAAACAAAAGCTCTACACTTTCACAATGCCAACTCAGAGCTGAATGAATACCCACCTAATTTAATGGAAAGCCTTTAATTCATTTTGAGGAGCGCTAGAAGGGGTGAAAGCGATCTTGAGAAAACCCTGGTGAGTCACCAGGATACAAAACTTTTTGACTTAAATTCCCTGTCAGAGAAAAATACTGTTGCATAATCCTGGCAAATCATCCAACGATTTAATTATCCATTAAGCTGCGTTTCATGTGCTCACTAAGACCACAGCAACATTGATGTAACAAGCTTCTGTTCTCTACCCAACAGTATTTTCCCACCTTTTTACACTGATGTATATGACCACACATACTGCAAAGCAGTAGAGATTCAGACACACCATATATAAGCTTTTCCTTGTGAAATTGACTGATAGGATTGGCAGCCTTTTAAAATAAAAATAACTTTTCACCAGTGGTGGACTTGCACTACGGAAGCTTACCATGCCAACCTCTTTAGTAACTCCTTCTCCGTACCGGATGTTTGAAATGGCCATCTGCAAAAAAAAACACAAAACCAAAACCTAACATTTTTTTTCCTGGAAAAATGGCATCTAGTCCCAAGCAGTCAACGTGAAATGTACATATTTAGTGATGTAAATATTTGTTAAATGCCATATTTGGAAATGTAAAAAACACTACTTTTAAATAAAATGTATTTTATTATTAAATCTACCTCAAATGCATAGTCTGTGCTTCCCAAGGTAGGCTGTTCAAGGACTGCAATGGAAACAAAACAGTAAAATTAGGGAACAAAAAGTGACTTCAACCTGTATCTCAATCCTCATGTTGCTTTTAATACATTACTAAGCACTAATACATTTGCACAGGTCACCTTGGCTTGGTGACAGGGTAACAGTTACCTATTTCACACCTTGTCTGAGTTAAAATGATCCAAGTACTCAATTTGATTCATATAATTCAGCAAAACAAAGGCATTTTCTCCTTCTTTCAAGAATGAATTCCTTCCTATAAAAGCTGAGTAGGTCAGCGGGAAGTTTTCATGCAAATTTGTTTGCAGTCTGCAAAAACCAGGACAGTTAAATAGCAAGTAGAACTGAGTATCCACAGAGACTACAGGCTGCAACACACAGGTTGAGAGATGTTACAAATACGTAGGAGCTACATGATAAACCTTCAGAACAATTTTTAAGACAAACCCCTGAGACATCCTCCGTATGCACCCGGAGAGACAACACCTTTTGTTGGTGTGAGAGTAACACTGACAGGTGTTTACGCTTCTTTTTACTTCTGCTTAGTCCTAAACTGGCAGATAAAACCAATATGCTCGCTTGAAAATCAAGAAACTGCATGCATTGCTAATAAGCAGAGTTTTAATAAGAATCGGTGTGTCACTATCAGCTTTATTTAGTAGAAAGAGAAGATATTTACAACGACAGTATTTCAGTCACATCCTCTCTCTGCCATGTCATTCTCGCATGGATTTCCACAAAATTCTCTATTTCTTGCATATACTGATTTTGCCACAAAGCGAAGCAAACTGCATGAACTGAAACAGCCCATTCTTCTCCAAGAAAAGATCAGATGAGGCATTCTGCTCTTCCTGCTGAACTCGTGCCTTCTGTCTGCTGCATTAATTGAAAATATGCGATTTGGATTCAGATCCAATGAGCGAAGCCATAATAATGAGTCTTACAGACACTCTGGGGTGCACTGAGGCACTGACCCACAACAGCAACAGATAAGATGTATTAAAATCCTTTATGCACTTTCTATTCAAGGCCAGGCCAGCTGCTATCAGCCCTTTCATTGTCATCTCTTGCCAGGCTGTACATGTTTGACCTCTCCTGGAGTTTGGGCCTGCTGTACTCTCAGTCATTAATTTGACAGGCCAAGAACATGTCCAAGCCATTTACTCTCTTGCTTTCTGATAATATAATAGGCGTCCTGCTGTTATATTCTGCAGCTAAACTTAACTTTCAGGAAGAATTTTACTGAGTTCAAAAATGGCACTATTTCCTCAAACCCTGTAAAAAACCACAGTGAACACTTTTTTTTTTTTTTATGCTACAGTCACTGGTAAACCAATTCCTGCTATTTACAGATGTACTGAACTGATACCATCTTGAAACATTATAGATTCAATGGCTGCCTCAATCTTATGGCAAGGGTTCTTAACTAAGACTTCTATGTAATGATGGCTTAGTTTGAATTGACAGAATAGATGAGCAGAAGAATGAGATTCTATTTCTCAGCTGTGCTATTGTCTTGCTGTATGATCTTGCACAGAACCAGCATTTGAACTTACATTAGCTTTTCCATATGTAAAATGGTAATTCTTTAAAAGAGGGTCTTAAAACGTGCAACCAAGCCACGCAGAATCACACATGGCTAAAATTATGTCCAAAAATACTAACTTTTATAGAAAATTTATCTAGCGTATCTTCTAGGTACCTTTTAGAGTATTAAACTTGGAATATGTGGGATGTATTATAATAGCTAAGAACATCTGGGGACTGACCAGCTCACAGCCAGCTATAGCTATCCCCATAGACTCTCTACAGTTGATGCAAACAGAAATTGCTCCCCGGGTGAGTTGGTGGCTCTTACCCCACAACCTGGGCCTGAGCGAGCTGTGTTCTTGGGACTGACTGTATAAAAAGCCTTATGGAGATTACATTCCCCAAGCCAAAGATGAACTTTGTGAATAGCTCCTCTTTACTCATATCGCTTCCTCTTTCTTTTCTGCATCTGTTGTCTGTGAAAACAGATGCACGTTTCTCCCCTCGAAAGCAGATCTAAAGTGGGGATGGCTCAGGTGATGACAGCAGTAAGAGCCAGACTGAATTTCTGATGAACTTGCTCATCAGAATGCTGAGGGAAGGACAGGATGTCACTGAGGGAGGGACAGGATGCTATAGTCGTGGCTTACGTGGAAACAGTGAGTCTCTCCAACTGCAACTGCTACCCTTGTACAGTTGCAAAATAACAAGACTCCTTACTTTATCCTTTAAAGCATTCTCTTCCCTGTATCTGTCACCTGTGCCCTTGGCCTGGCTCACACCGATAGGCACGGCTCCACGGGGCCATGGCCTCCTGGCAGAACCATTTTGGAGACACACATTAACTCTTACCTTGGGAATAAGTGTGGCCATGGCTCGGGCACCGACATCTAGTAAAAAGGTTTAAAAAAATTAAATATATTAAAAAATAGACATGGTTAAAAGCAAAAAGCAGAAAGACGAATCTGCCCAGGCCTAGAAGTCCCCTGGTATGTCCCCCACTGAGGCCTGCTCCCCGGGCTGGGCTGCGGAGGGGCCTGGCCGGCCCTGGGGCACAGCAGCTGGGGTCCCACCGCCGGAGGAACACGGCTGGGTCCCGGTACCCCCTCCGTGGGGGCCGACGGCAGCTTTTCCCGTTCAAAACACGGCGGCGGCCGCCTGGCCTCCCCCCCCGCCACCGGGGCGGCATGAAGTCGGTGGGGGGGAAACACTGAAGCGGGTCCCTCAGCCGCCCTCCTCCCCCGCCATCGCTGAGGCGGCGGCTTCCCTCAGCCGCCCCGGCCCGGCCCGCACTCACGCTGCCCGCTGCAGCTGCCTCAGGAGGCGGGTTACCCGCTGCCGCCCGGCCGCCATCGCCGTGGCTCCGTGGGGACGGGCCGGCGGCAGCGCCTCCTCCCGGGGGGCTCCCACCCACTCTCCGAGACCTGTTTCAGTCACAAAGGTTGACCAAAAACCCGAGGATTTTTGCCCGGTTGAAAGAAGAACCGCCCCGATTCGGGCCCAAACCGTGGAACCTTCACGGGCTGGGAGAGCCAGAAAAGCGGCGGCACCCCCGGAGAGCTGGAAACGGACAGGCTGCCGGGATTTTAATGGAGGAATTTCACAAATAATGTCATCATCAGCATAAATTCCTTCTCTGGGTTGTATGCGTGTGGGAAGAGCTGTGGTTTGAGCAGGTACCCTGGAAACGGCGGGAAGATGGGAGGTCCGGAACAAATCTCAAAGCAACTTTTCCTCCACGTTTCCAAGCGCTTTTCACCCCCATTTTGCCCAGCTGCTTCCACCAAAGGGTTGGTATCAACAGGCTGTGTCCATGAGACCACTCCTGCCACCTGCAAGGCTGCTCAGCACAGCATCCAGAAACGTTTAAGAGGCAAAGAGGACATCCTACACACAACCCATAGGCTGAGGGTTATGGTCAATCCACCGAAGCCACCCACATCCTTTCAGCCCCAAGTTGTAGGTACCTACTGCCCTCACCAGACACCTTACACAGACAGAAGTGCTTTTTGATCGTGCTCAAGCTGCCATCCTATGGAACTGCTACAGAGTGAGATAACAGAACTGGTACAGGATCACCTACCTTTTTCAAGAACTCATTTGCAGCAATTGTATTATCATAGAATGGTTTAGGTTGAAAGAGTCCATAAAGATTATCTGTTCCAACCCCCCTGCCATGGGCCCCATCCAGCCTGGCCTTGAATCCCCCTCCAGGGATGGGGCAGCCACAATTTCCCTGGGCAACCTAGGAATGTGTTGAATTCAATGGCTGGTCAGCAGCGTTGACTTCTTTTTTTTTTAATCAACAGAACTCTCTAGGAAATATGTACAATTCCTTAGGCAATCAATCTTACAGTAAGCTTTAATGTTCCTTTTATAACGGCCTGAATGCCACAGAGTTGAGTGGCAGAAGCTGATTCACAGAGCAAGAGCTCCACCATCAGGCCACTCGCCCAGAGCAGAGACCAACAGCCACATCCTTTGACTGTATCCGAGTCTGAACAGGCTGTTACTTGACGAAAAAACAAGTCACAGCTGCAGCCCACCCCCATCCCAGTTACCCAAGCAAGGGACAGCTTTACTCTGACTCTGTCCTGCCTGGAAATGCTGCAGGCTCAGTCAGCCACGCAGCAAGGTTACCTGGCTGTCCCCTGGGGGGGAACCAGGGGCTCCTGACCCCCTCGATACACCAGCTCTCCTTGGATGCAGAACACAGCCCTCCTTGACTGCCAAACGCGCGACATTTTAGAAAGACCGGAGAGTATTTATTGACAAATAGGAGTGGGAACAGAGCACCGGGCAGGAGGCTGGCAGTGACAGTCCCTTCCCATGCCTCGGTGGGCATCCCCAAACCCGTGCTGCACACAGTCCCTCTGTCCCTCACGCCTTCTTTCTCTTGCCACCGCCGGTGCTGCTGCTTGCGGGTCGCTGCTGCTGCCGCCGGGCTCCTCCTCTCTTGCTGCTGCTGCGTCCCACCCGCTGCTGCCGGCGACCACGCTTCCCTCGCTTCGACTGCTTCTTGCCCTTGGCAGCAGCCGCCTCGGCTTCCTCCTGGCGCAGCTGCTTGTTGACGGCGCGGGTGATGTCCAGGACCGGCTTCTTGCTGCCCATGTCCCGCAGCAGCTCCAGCTGCCGGCTGCGCTCGGCCGCCAGGTTGCCCAGCAGCGGCTCGAAGCGGCGTTTCTTGCCGCCGTTGCGGGACGGTGGCTCCGCTGACTCCTTGGGCAGCCGGGGCTGGAATCGGCCGAGCGAGGCGGTGGAGACGCGGGCGACACGGGCGACGTGGCCCAGCTCCTCCCGGCTCTGGTGGCCGGTGGGATGCAGGGGTGCGGCGGGGATGGTGGTGCTGGCCCGGTGGGCGCGGGCCAGGTTGCGCAGGCGGTTGAGCTCGTTGCGGGCCACCCGCTCCCGTTTCTCCCGCCGCAGCCGGGCGAACTGGTCCTCCTCCGGGTCGGCGTTCGCCGGTACCTCCGCCAGCCAGGCGCGGGCCGGGTCGCCGCCCGCCCGCCGGTAGCCCCAGCGCCGACGCCACTCCTTGGCCTCTTCGTCCCACACCAGCGAGGTCCGCTTTCTCCGGCGGATGCCCTTCAGCCGGGCGAACTGCTCCCAACGGGTCGGCGGCCGCGGTCGCGGCGGCGGCTTCTCCCGCGGCAGGCGGAAGGCCGGCTCGGGCAGCCGGGCCACCACCGGTCCCCCCGCCCCGCCGGCCCGCTCGGCCGGCAGCTCCCAGAGCTGTGCTACCAGCAGCTGCGTGTTGTCGCGGGCCAGCGCCCGCAGCAGGGCCTCCCGCCGCGGGACATCCCCGCGCAGCCCCGCCGCCGCCGGCGGGTTGCGGTCCACCGCCAGCAGGTTGCCCAGGTCAAACTCCAGCTCCAGCTCCTTCTCCACCGTGATGCTTCGCCGCTTCTCCGCCTCCTGCTCCTCGGCGGCCGCCAGCACCTCCTCCACCCGCACGGCCGCCATAGCGGCGGTACACACCGGGCCGCGCCGCACCGCGCCGCTCCCCAACGTGCCAGTCGCTCCCGGAAGTGCAGCGAAACTCTTCCGGCTCAGTGCGCCGGAAACTCACCTGGGCGCCCGGAACGGCGGGCTCGGCGCAATGGCTGCCGGGAGTTGTAGTCCCGCAGCCCCGGCCAGGGGACGTCGTTAATCCTAACAGACCCACCCGGAGCCTTCTCCCGGCTGCAGGGCGTCACCGCGCCTCCCTTCCTCTCCGTTCCTGTTAGGGGACGCCTGCGGCCGTGCCTCAAGTGACTTACTCACCAGTGGTGCCCATGAAAGACCCAGCGACCCCTCTGTATCACAGAATCACAGAATGATCTGGGGCTGGAAGGGACCTCTGGAGATCATCCAGTCCAAACCCCTGCCAGAGCAGGGTCACCCAGAGCAGGTCGCACAGGAATGTGTCCAGGCAGGTTTGGAATGTCTCCACAGAAGGAGACTCCACCACCTCCCTGGGCAGCCTCTTCCAGTGCTCTGCTACCCTCACAGGAAAGAAGTTCCTACTCATGTTTAGGTGGAACTTCTTATACTCAAGTTTGTGCCCATCACGTCTTGTCCTGTCACTGGGCACAGCTGAGAAAAGACTGGCCCCATCCTCCTGCCACCCTCCCTTTAAGTATTTCTAAGCATTGATAAGATCCCCCCTAAGTCTTCTCAAGAATAAAAACACTCAAGTCCCTCAGCCTTTCCTCATCAGAGAGATGCTTCAGACCCTTAATCATCTTTGTAGCCTCTGCTGTACCCTCTCCAGCAGTTCCCTGTCCTTCCTGAACTGGGGAGCCCAGAACTGGACCCAGTGCTCCAGGGCAGAGCAGAGGGGCGGGATGGCCCCCATGGACCTACTGGCCACACTCTTCTTGATGCACCCCGGGATGCCATTGGCCTTCTTGGCCACAAGGGCACATTCCTGACTCATGGTCATCCTGTTGTCCACCAGGACTCCTAGGTCTTTTTCCTCAGAACTGCTCTCCAGCAGGTCACCCCCAGCCTGTACTGGTGCAGGGGGTGGAAAGAGCCGGTGTGTGAGGGGAGGCAGGCACCCAAAACTCCTGTACTGAGGTGTAGGGAGGTGGTGTCACTGTGGGGCCAATGAGTCCTCACAGCTTCTCCAGCCACTGCCAGCTAAGGGTCATGCCATGGCCTTTCCAACACAGAATCACCTAGGTTGGAAGGGACCTTTAAGATCATCTAGTCTTAACAGACTAGGTCTGAGGCTGAGAAGCAGGAAAATACTTTTACTATGGGGTTTGGGTTGTGTTTTGCGATTTTTTTTTTTGGTAACATATCATTATATCTGATAGTCATTGCTGTAGATCAGTGCCTGTAAGGGCTCATCCCAAGACCAAAGTTCAAGCACTGTGTGTCAGCTCTACAGGTCTCAGGGGAGAAGTCTCCCCAGAGAGAAAGGAGGCCACGTTTGGAAAGCACTATCACCTGCCAGACATCTCATCAGGCGTAACGATAAGTGAGGGATTGGGTGATACTGTGTGCACCCAAAGGTCAGCTGGGTCAAAGATATCTCCCAGCTATTTTTAAACAAATGAACTATGGAAGAATCCTTTTATAGCTATATGGTGATTTGGCTTCTATGGCCATGACATTTTGAGCTGATCCGTGGTGCCCTGAAAACAAGCTCGTGGTAGCACTTAACTGTGGCCAAGGAAAGTGATGGGAGTTTTTATACTAGACATGATTCTTTGCTCTAAGTTGTATCACATCTCTGTCTTTACATCATGTCTGGAGTGATGGAAATTATTCTATATATAATGCCACAGAAGTATTGTGGGAATTAAAATAAAATGCCAGCCTTGTAAAATGAAGACAAGTAACTGATTCTGAAATGCATATCCTAACGTATCACAACTTGTGCTTTTTAAGTCTAACTGTGATAAAGCTGCTGTTGTTTTTTTTTCAAGTTTGCAGTTCTGAGCATGATGAGTACACTACAGAGCAGCAAAGTCACTGTGCGTTTAAGCCCAGGCCAGATGGCACAGACTTCCCGTTTACCACAAGATGGCATTGCGCAGGAAAAGATTTTGTTCCCAGTCTTAGACAGCTCATACTTTCATCTGGAGTTATAGACAGCTCATCCTTTCACCTGGAGTCACAGATAAAATTAACTTTAAAGACAGATCTTTGAAGAGATGCACACGCACTATTTAGATTTAGGCATACATTTATGCTTTTGAACCACAAGGACCACTTTCTTGCCAGTCTGATGGATGCCTTTACCTGTACCCTCCTTATGCAGCAAACTCTTTTGGTTTATACTTGTACAAAGCCCAGAAGTCTTCCGGGAAATGTCTGGGACTGAGAGGACGTAATTGGTGCTATCTGTTCCACTTCCAAAGTTGCTTTGAGAGTTAACAATTGCTGTTGGTCACTGGAACAGCAGGAGGAGTGTGTGCCAGGAATTAGTTTTCTTATTTTACCTGATAGCACAAAGCTGTTAAGGAAGGGAAAAAGAATCTCAGAAGGTAAAAATTACTTTCTGGCAACTGCTGCGCAGACTTGAATTCCAGCCTTTTTATGTATTCTGGAAATTGTCATTTGCTGAATGAGTGGTCCCAACACAGTAAATGAGACTGTTCTTTCGCTTAATTGCTTCAGTGTTACTTTGCAATAATAGCCTAATAGGGGCACCCGTGTGATTACTGGATTAGTGACAGGAAATTGAATACTTGGTCTCAGAGGGGTTCAAAGCTGATTTTTTTTATCAGCCTTTTTTCCTCCTTTTACTGATCTTTCTTGTGTGTTGCATTGCTGGAGGCAATGAATTGATCCTGTGTATTTAGTCTCTGTACATAGATGGTTGAACAGTAATAATTATGATCAACAGAGGAAATCTGTAAATGCTTTCACATTGGGTTGGGTTTTTTCTGCTTATGAAAATACCACTTTCATAAAATTAACTGTCTTTGAAACTTGGCACAAGTAGATATTACAACACATTCTTAAAACTATCGCAAAAAACACTTACAAAGAAATAATCTAAATACCTGCTAGAGAATAATTCTGAACAAGCTTCTTTCTTTTCAAGGATTCAAGTCTTCTAAAGAACATGGGAGAAACCCTGGCCAAGCTGGAGTCTTGGATGGCTTTACTGTAGTCCTTGGCAGAGTTGGGCTGTACTTAGTACAAACAGAAATTTCATCTCCTGTTGGGTCTGGAGAGGGAGTATTATTCAAACGGGACATTTCTGAGTTTGTGATTTCATTGTGTGGCTGGGAAGGTGGTAGTTGGAAGAGTATTTGAATGAATTTGTAAACTAAACAAGGTCTGTAAAGAGAGTCCTGGATATTTTGGGTAACTAACCCATTGTGAGAGGTGGCTTCTGAGATAGATGCTCATCGTGGTAATCATCGTAGCCATGCTTTGAGCTTATGGCTCCCATTTTGGAACTGAGAATTACAAGCAAGTACACAGCTTCCCTAAAGTGAATAACTGTGTGCATGGCTGCTGAAAATTTGGGCTTTTGAAAAGATGAAATGTTTATATCAATGTTGAGTTAGAGAAATCACTCTTAGGAAATTAATGCTTTTATTACCTCATGTTTGCTCTGGCTTTTTTAAAAGACTTTTCCAGCAATTTTTTGAAGGATGAATTTTTAGAAATGTTTATTCATTTTGAACATCTCTGCTTTTGGGTTCCTGCCTTTAGAGTCTCAAATATCCCATTTCTCGAACCACCTGTGGCTGGATTTGTGGGTGCTCAGCCACAAGACTTGAAAGCAGTTATCCCTAACTGTGGGCACTCACAATCCAGAGATACTTAAACAATTTTGTCATTACTCTCTTTTTGCATGAGGTTCACTCTCTCTTCAGTATGAGTGATAGTAATGCATGTCATGGCATGTGCATATGTGCTTAATTCCTTAGTCTTTGCTTAACTTCTTTACTGTGAGATGATCAAACAGAAATTGGGTGCTGTTACAAAGTGCAGGCTTTCTTTGGGATGGAGAAGGCAGTAGGGTTTTGGGTTTTTTGTTTTTTAACCACATGAGGTTTGCATGAAAAACATAAGATGGCAGAGTGCAATTTGCAGAAACTCTCATCCAAAAGATTAATAGAAAGCATAATGATGGGTATATATGATGCACCAAAAGATCTGTTACACCAATGTGGTAGATACTGTTGGTTTTGTTTTCCTATTGGAAAAGAGCAAAGAATTATCCTACTTAACTTTTATTTTTGTAGTTTCTGTTTAGCTGGGCTACAGCTTTAAGTTTGTGTTTTATAGGAACTGCTCAAATGTACAGTATTCGTGTTTCACTCTTAGTGATACCATTAACTTAGATTTACTCTTCAAACTTTTGCCAATTACCTCTGGATGGCAGTAGATGTAGTTAGAAGATGATTCAACCAATTCATAAGCCTGCTGTGAGGATCATTATGAAGAGCACTTTTATCAGGAAAACCCAAAGTGCTAGTAATTTTTGGCAAATAGTAGAAAGTGCCCTTAAAATATCCACACTCTCTCCAAATTGTTCCTTTCCACTGACATTGTTCAGTACACTGTTAAGTAAAAATCTATGCTGTAGGATTTCTTCCTGTAAGGAAGAAGTTTTTTGCTCACTGAAGCTAATTTAAATACAGCAGCCTGTGGACCAAATTCTGCTTCCCAATATGTTTTTTTTAGCCCTATAAAGTGTATTTCATGGATTTCAGCATGTATCTTATTTTCTGGGAGATGTAAGTGCTTTTGCAGTCCAAATAATGAAGCCTATGTGTGAAAATTTGGCTAAACAAAACCTCTTTCCTACTCAGTAGTCCATATAATGTGAAAAAGTGGTCTGTAAGTAGCCACCATCTTTTATCAAATATGAGGATTGACTTCAGCATTATAATAAAAATATGCCTGGTGGTCACAGGTTTTACTATTCAAGAGTTAAATTACTCATTACAGATTATAGAATCATAGAATGATAGACTCATAGAATGGTTTGGGTTGGAGGGGACCTTAAAGACCATTGAGTTCCAACCATGGGCAGGGGCACTTCCCACTAGACCAGGTTGCTCCAAGCCCCATCCAGCCTGGCCTTGAACCTCTCCAGGGATGGGGCAGCCACAGCTTCCCTGGGCAACCTCTTCCAGGGTCTCACCACCCTCACAGGAGAAAATTTCTTCCTGAGATCTAATCTAAATCTCCCCTCTTTCAGTTTAAAATGATTACCCCTCATCCTATAGCTCCACTCCCGATCAAGAGTCCCTGCCCATCTCTCCATCTTATCTCAGGTAGTTCCTTCTCATGGTTTCACTGATGTAAGGCCTTACTAGAAATGTGCAAAGGGACATCTTTAATTATAAGCAAGTTCTCTTGATGTTGATAGTATTATCTGTGCCCACATGCTTAACAATGTTTATGGTTGGTTTGTAAATGAGCAGGATTAGATTTCCTGTCCAAAGATTTTAGCAGAATGCTATCTTGGTGAGAAGCTACGGAGATAATACTCAGGAGGCTGCGGATCTCATTCCAGAGCCTAAGACTGGGTAGTTGGGAAGGTGGTTACAGCTGGATGCTAAGCAGAGCCTGGTTTTGGGTTGAGAAGCCAGAACACAGATAGCTGGTGAGATAGCAGGGAGGTTGGGATGACTGCAGGCCATGTGGAAAGAGACTGGTAGACCATAATCTATTTTAATCAGTCAACTGGCTGCGACTGTGTGGTTTTCACTGAACTGATTTTGGGTAAACAAAACAAAGATAAGCTAATTTGAGGGCTTCCCAAGTGCTTGATGCCTATCTTGCTATGCATTAGGGAATCAGGCTGAAAACAGATTGTGATGTGGTTTGCTTTTTTATGAGCTTTACAGTGACCTGATTTTGGTTTGGGTTTTTCTTTGGAGAAAGTTTTCTTGTAGCATAGTTCTAATATTAGAAATACCAGCAATGATTTGGCTTGGTTTTGTGAGGTGTTTTTCAGGAGAATTTGAAGAACGGAGTGAGAACTTTATCAGATAGTGATGGAATGAATGGCAACATAGTAATGTGTTTTTTTTCCAAGGTCAGTCCTTCTTATCACCTGTCTAGGATAGACCTACTTTTTGGCATAAGAGTAATTTTACAAGTTTTTGTTTTTTTTTTTTTAAAAAAGCCAATTAACATATTTCTTTTTATTTTAAGGAGAAATCTGTCATACACAGAGATTTGCCCTTGACTTAAGTCTACACTTGCAACTGGAAGAAAAAAATGGTTCCTCTGATCTTGGGTTGGGTTCAGTGTTAGAAATGTCTCTGACATTGGGAGTGAGAAGAAATGTGTAAGTCTTCATCCATGACAGGAAGGATGTGTGATTTTTGTTAACAGAAGGACAAAGGACAAATCAAGTGGAACAAAAAGTTTAACATCGTGAATCTGGGAGTAGGGTAAATCTCTGTATATCTGCTGACAGTGACCATGCCAGCTCCCATATTCTAGTGCTCTGCAAGTTAGAAACAATCCATTCTCCTTAGAAAAGGCTTTTTTAGACATGATTTCAATAGAAAACCTCAGCTTTTTATGTGCATGTACTAATACTGCATGTGTGTAGATAAGCCTATGTGGATACACCATTCACATGTGCAAGAGAGATTGGGATGTTAATTTTTGCTGAAGGAAAAAACGGATGAGACCCGATCTCTAAGCAAGACAATGCAATGTGTTTAGAACCACGATTCTTCAGTGTCTTACTGGAGAACTTTCAACCTGAGGCTAGGCATAAGATCCAAGCATCATTTCATAGATACACCACAACCATTTCACACGCTATAACTGCCTGAATCTTTTCCCAGCCCTTGCTGGTTGACACAGAGGTGTATTCTGAAGTGCTGCTCGCCAAAGGTGTCTTCAAAGCCTTGGCACCGCTTGACAGTCAGTAAGGAAAAGGCTCCCCAAACCCAGTTTGTAATGTTTTATCACAGAATCACAAAATGATATCGGGTTGTAAGGGACCTCTGGAGATCATCTAGTCCAAACCCCTGCCAGAGCAGGGTCACCCAGAGCAGGTCTCACAGGAACGTGTCCAGGCGGATTTGGAACATCTCCAGAGAAGGAGACTCCATCATCTCCCTGGCAGCCTCTTCCAGGGCTCTGCCACCCTCACAGGAAGACTAAAAAGACCCAGGCCCCTTCTTATCAGAGAGTTGTTCTAGGCCCCTGATCATCTTTGTAGCCCTCTGCTGTACCCTCTCCAGCAGTTCCCCATCCATCTGGAACTGGGGAGCCCAGAACTGGACCCAGTGCTCCAGATGGGGCCTCTCCAGGTAGAGCTGAGAAGGAGACTCCACCACCTCTCTGGGCAGCCTTTTCCAGTGCTCTTATACTTATACTTAAGTTTGTGCACTGCAGGAAAAGGGGCAAACCTGTAAAATGGGACAGAATCTCAGTTTCCAAAATTCTTCTGCAGGCACTGTGGGAACTGCTCAGTCTTTAATTTTCCTTGGTTACCAAGGAAATTTTAAGGCAGGGGCAGGGCAATTTTGTGTGTAGCAGTAGTTAGGAGCAATAAAATGAAAATAAAAAATTATTTTCACATAAGAAATGAAAGAGCCAGAAGAAAAGCTTTGCTTCTTTAGTCCATGGTGCATGAATCTACAATA
>BJBW01010800.1:4186-19367 GCA_004320125.1 Scolopax mira
TTCTCCAGGATCTCCCCCTGCCGCTGGCTGCCGTGGGGAGGGGAATCCACTGCTCCCCCAAAGCAGGAATCCGTCCCTGGCTGCTGGACCTCTCCATCCTGGGGCCGTCTGTGCCCCGGCACCAGCGTCCTGCTGTCAGGGACAGTGGTCTGTCCTTCAGACCCCACCTGGGGTTCCTGTGTGCAGAGTCCTGGCTGCAGGGGGTGCGGGGGGACCCCCTCTGTGCCCTTGGTGGGGATAATCCCACCCGCCCACGTAAGCGGCTCACGCGGAGCTGATCGGTGGGTGTTTGCCACCCGGCAAGTGGGGAACTAACTGGTTTAGCCAATGACACCCGTGTCCTGCCCACAGCCGTCTGGCGTATTTATAGCCTCGTCTGCTCTCGGGGCTCATTTCACCCACTCGAACCAAGTCCTGTGGCTCCCACCTCTCTTTAAACCGCCGCCTCTGAGCAGATACAGCCGTGCTTTGCCATCTTCTCAATCTGCTGCTCGAGGGAGGGAGGGAGAAACCGTTTCTCCATGACATTAAGTAATTAATTGCTACCAGAGATTCGGTTATTAAATTCTTAATTAGAGATGGGCTAAAGTGTATGACAACATTAGCCAGAAGCTCCCCCTGGCAGGGCCATTCCCAGGAGCCGCAGCAGCATCGTCCTGGCCTTGCTTCCCTGGGCTAATCCCGCTGGCCCTGGGGATTACCCACCTGGGCACGGCATGTCCAGCCCTGGCACGGATTGTCCAAGGTGAACTGGCACCTCCTGCACTGGCACACACCCCCCCTGGGCTCAGAGCATCCTTCAGGGATGCTTGGGCTCTGCTTTTGCCCCTCATCCCTGCCCCCCTTGGGGAGCAGCCTGAGACCCCCAGGTGAAGAGTGCCCGGGGAGCAGGCAGACCCCAGGCAGAGCTTTGCCCTGTGGTGGCTCCTGGCGCAGAGCTGGGGCTCTGGAACCTGTCTGCAGGGATGGCAGGAATAGACTTTGCCAGATCTGCTTTTAGTGCTGCTGAATAAAGGTCTGGTGTGCTCTTGAGAGGTGGGTGGAAGCACTGGAGCCCTCTCCAGCCTTTGGTGAAAGCAGTGAGGCGGAAAAAAGGCCCTTTTATTTACAGATATATATATATAAAAAAAAAATCCTATTTTGGGACTGGAAGGATGCTGGTTGTCGGACATGTGCCAAATCCCCTCCCCACCTGGGGCACCCTCACCTTTTCCAAATGCTGGTCAGATCAGGCCCTGGGCTTCGCACACGCATCCCCCCCCATGTGCATGTATGCACACCCCCCCCCGTGCATGCCCAGCTCTTGCAGGGCTGCCCCACTGCCAGAGGGCTGCCCCACAGCCAGAGCCTGGCTCCTTTATCCAGCTGCTTCCCTGCTCCTGCCGGTGGTGTCACATTTAACACCTCACCGAGTCTTTAATTGTTTGTTTACTCCATCTTCACTAGAAAGATGCAATATTAGTTTAATTAGAGAACAGAAAGTAGCGGGCTCCTCCTGCGGGGAAGGCTTCAGAGCTGGGTTTATTCCCCACACTCCCCTCTCAGCTGGTCCCCACCCCACAGGAGATGCTGGGACCCCCGGCTGTGAGTCAGGGGAGAGCGTGGCTCCTCTTGGCATTTCAGCTCAGGGAAAGCAGTTCTGTGTCCCTGTGGCACCAGCATCAGCCACGGGCTCAGAGGGGCAAAGGGGCAGCTTTAGCCCTGATCTGTGGGATGGCAAGAGCTGCCACGCGTGCACCCCCGGGGAGACGGGGAATCCCACTGGGAAGGGCCTCCCACGCTGCCCGGCGGGCACAGGGAGTGCGGGCACCGTGGCGGGGACCAGGCTCCGGGGTTTTGTGGAATCCCAGTGTCACTTGTTGGCAAAGAGATGCCTTTTCCTGTGGCAAATGCCCAAGCTTGGAGAGCGCTCCATCCTACTAGTGGCAAAATCGAGATACAAAAGTGGGATTTTCATCCTCCTGCCCATGAAACGTACCCAGGAGTTGGTGTCACTTCCCCGACCGTGCTGGCCGTGCCCACGGCTCTGCTGAATAGCCCACAGAACCTGCAGTGGGGGCTTCGGCTGGTGAAATCTCCCCCAGGGATGGGGGGTGCTTCCCTGGGGATGCACAGGGCTGGGGACCCGTGTCCCAGCCTGGGTCCTGCCCTGGACATCCAGCAGCAGCTGGCAGTGCTGGGAGCTGCAGCCTGGAAACTGACAGTCAGATGCGGAGTAATAAAGTCAGGCACAGGGTGAGCAGGGAGGTTTGTACCTGAAAATACTTTGTACCTGTAGGGACGGGAAATGTTTTTAGAAGCCTGCAGCTGTGATTTTTCAAGGGAGGTTTCAGTGCTGTTGTGTCTGTCATGCAGCAAATATTGTATGTAGCAGCAGGGACCCCTGGCCTGTGAAGTACAGGATCACACACATATATAAAATGCGTTTTAGCTGTAATACATTCAGAGAGGCTCGTAAAACACTCCAGTTTGTCTCAGAAATGCCTAAAAATACCGTTTGGTTACCAAATTGCTGCTGTATCTGCACTAAGTGAGCTTTCCCGTGGTGGCAAGGGAAGCCCAGCGTGGTGCTGCTCTTCACCAGCCTGTCCCCGCGGCAGCTCCCCGGTGCCCAGGACATGGGGTGGCAGTGTCTGGGTGTGTGACATCCCTGTCCCCTGCCCGGGACATGGCCCCCAGTGCCTGGTGCTCCTGCTGGGGTGGGAAGGACCCGAGTGAGCCACGGCTAAATGAAACATGGGAAGGCAATGCTTTTCCCCCACCCCCTGTCTGAGGGGATGGAGCTGGCACCCAGGGCCTGCGTGGCGAGGAGCCGGAGCGATACCAGCAGCCCTCTCCGTGGGAGCCGCGGGCATAAATTACCACCTTGTCATCCCCGGCGCTGAGATTCCCAGAGAAGAGCTTAGTGGTTCAAAGGGCTGCTGAAATAATTTTTGCACAGCATAATAACAGTCCTTAAGCTTTCCATTTAAAAAAAAAAAAAAAAAAAGAAGTCAACAAATACATGATTTCTGCAGCACGGCTGACTTGCTGGCACCCGGGGGCCAGGCACAGCCAGCCCCTTCCTGACACCCGGCGCAGAGAGTTTAGTTCTAAGTGACAAATTAGCCTAATGAACTCACAGCATCTTCGTGCTGCTCCGCTCCAGTGGCCGGGTGCTGGGGGGGAAGCGGAGCCAGAGGAGAAGGGACATCCCTTCACAGATCTCCTGAACCCATTTCCCTCATCTCCCCACTCCCTCAGGCAACTGGGATCAGTGGAGATGGTTGAGGAGAGGGGTCTCTGCTCCTGGGTGAACCTCACGCACCACTGGCACCAGCACCAACACATACCCAGGATGTAGGTCTGTGTCACCTCCCTGGCACCCCTCCTGTCCCTGTCCCTGTCCCTGTCTCTGTTCCTGTCCCTGTCCCTGTCCTGCACAAAGCTCTACACATCCTCCACGTTCCAGGAGGGGCAACACTTTCCAAATCCCTCCTGGTCTCCTCCAGCCAAGGGGCAGCTGGTACCAGCGTTTCAGCTCTGCAAACCCTCCGGCTGCTGACAAGGAGCGAGGGGAATGACCCCATTTTTCAGGGATTGCCCTCCTGGCACACTCCTCGTCAGCACGGGGGGGCACAGCCTGGGCAGAAGGGTCCCTTTACGGCCGCTGAAGGCTTGTGAAGCAAACTGCTCGTGCCTGTGACTCACACCTCCGGCAGCGGCAGTGGTTCCTCGCCGGAGCAGCTCCGGGCACTTACGGCTCTGCAGCTTCGCTTGGGCACTATTTGCATTTTTACATAATATTATGAGTTGCCTTTGCAAAGGAGGGAGGAGGCCGCTCCCAGCTCCACAGCGTTTGAGGAGAACCTCGCTCTGCAGGGCTGGTTTGCTGGTTTCACCAGCCACCGAATTAGTGACATCCAAAATAGTGCCTGGCAGGTTCCCAGAACCATTTGTTTGTGAAACCAGTCACTACCGAGGGGTTTGTAACAGAACGATGGAGAAGATGCTTTTCCCACATAAACCTCTCCGCAAACCCGCGTTCATCCTACGGTTTATTCCCAGGGATGGCGTGTGTCATGGACTGAAAATCAGGATGGGGCACCGTGGGAAGGAGCAGCCACACGTGGCGATGCCATGGGTCACACGCAGGCAAAGGGGAGGAGTGGCTGTGGGGCTGTGTCACACTGGGGCTTTTAATCTGGGCCCCACCAGTGGCCCCCACCAGCCCCTTGGCAAGGAGGCTGCTGGGCTCTGCAGAGCGATGCCAAGGAAGCCACAGTGGCCTGTCCTTACACCTGCAAACCCGGGGGACCTGCACCAGGGAACCCCACATGCAGCGTGCACCTGGGTTGTGGGGTCTGAGCTCCTGGTCTTTGGCTCCCCAGCCCCAAATCAGGTCCTTGTGTGGGTCTCAGGGGCACTGGGGCCAATTAGCAGGGAACTGGCTGGGTGGTAACGTCCCTGGTTGTGTGTCCTGGTGCCGGCGCATCGGCAAGGGCACCACTTGGAAGGCTGGAGCTTGGTGTGATCAGAACAGACACCTGCCTGTGCTCTGAAAATCTCTCCTCTGCCCTACCAGCGCCCCAGCAACTCCTGAGCCCAAAGGAGAGGTCAGATGGAGACCGAGGATGCCCTGGAGAGCAGCTCTCAATGAGGGTGCTGCTGGAACCAGGCTGCTCTGCATTGCCCTGGGACAACTGGGTCCCCCGTCAGCTCTGCCAGGGCACCGCGGAGGGAAATGCCTTGGAAGTGTGTGCCGTGGAGGGAAATGGCAAGTTCTTATTCCTGCTCCTTCAAAGTTTGCTGCTAGGAAGGGGAAAACTTTGCTTTTACGCCAGAGCCCGCTGGGTTTTGTCTCCTGCAGCTGGAGAACAGGTCCCGGTGCCCCCAGGGCTGCTCCAGTCCCACCATCCCTGCTCCTGGGAGCACTGGGACCCACCGGCACCTGCTGCAGCTGCACCTTAACCATGGATTGAACTTGCTCAACTAAGGACGGGGCTTTCAAACTTGATGGTGGGATTTGGGAGCCCCCCGATTGAATGTGACTATAGTTTGTGCCGATTCCTTTTGGAAAGCCCACTTTGGGCAGAGTCCAGGACACTTTGTGTCCCTCCCAGCAGCGGGCAGCACGCTCTACGCCTGCTGCACGGAGAAGAGGAGCTCTCGGGGGGCGAGGAACCCGTATCCGTGCCCCATAAACACATGCCCAGCTGCCAGCAGCCTGGAACGGCGCCGTGTCCTGGGAAAACACGTGTTTAATGACACAAACGTCAGCACCTGCCCCGTCCCTGCCTCAGCCCTGGGCTGATGCCTCCCAGCCTGGCTGGATGAAAAGGCCCGTTTTTACTCCCCGCCTGGAGGGAAGGGAAGGAAAGGAGTTTGTCACCACAAGGACGACCTCCAGATTTCGATGACTGCCCGATTTCAGTCTCTGTGCCACTGTAAGCCCCCGGTCAATGCCAGCGCCCGCATCTCCCAGCAGCGGGAGGGGAGCTGGGGGGAGGGCTGTGGGTTTGGGGGTGTTTTGCTGCGTTCAGCATCAGCACCCTCAGCCAGGCAGCCTGAGGGGCCAAGGGCAGCCGAAATCCCAGGGAGGCAGCGAGTCTGACCATCCCGGGATCCACGTAACGCCCCGGGGAGCAGGGCTGTGGTCACAGAGCGCTGCTGCAGGGACCCCCCCACCCCTGCGGGGCTCTTCCCAAGGGCATTTCACCCCCGAACAGGCAACCTCTTCCTTCCATCCAGGCTTGGAAGAAGGAGGAGACCACACTGAAGCGGTGAGGAGGCTGCTGGGAACACAAGGCTGTGGAGAGCCGGCCGCCAGCCGAGTCCCCGCCGACGCCAGAGGCTGAGGCACCAGAGGGCTGGGAGCAGCGGGGGCCGTGTTTTCTGCAGCTGATAATTTTGCCATGGAGATGACAGGATGCGTTTCATGAGGGGTGAGGGCACAGCCACAGGCTTTGCACCTGCCTGGGCAACAGCGGCAGGACAGGTTTCCAGAGGGGACGTTTTTCCTCTCCATTGCTCTCTCACTCAGGATAAGAATTCCCAGCAGTGCCAGCTCCCAAACTATTATTCCAACCAAGGTTTTGCAGGCTTCCAGGAAGGATCTTTCACAGTGCCACTGCACCATTTCAGAGGCAGCAGGTCCTGCCAGCACCAGGAGCACAGGGAACACCTTCTGCTCCCTGATTTGGGCCATTTTTCACCCCCGGCAGAGGCGGGGGGGGGGTGTGTGTGAGCGGAAACCTCACTGATGAGGCTGGAAAAATGGGAAAGGGGCAAGCCAAGGAGGAGAAGGAGGTAGCACCATGTCAGTGGGGAAAGTCCTAGAGCCAAATACCCGCTTGCAATTTGGGTAACAGCAGGGGCATTCAGCCAGGGGGGGCAGCAGCCTGTCCCCCCTCTCCCCAGCACCACCCGGTGCTCAGGCCATGTCCCTTGGGCCAGTGATGGGGACACATCCCAGTCCCAGCGAGCACCCAACCCCAGCAGCTCCATCCTGGAAATGCCAGCACCCTTCCCAATTCCAGCCCGTTCCCTCCTGTTGCCATGGCAACCTGTGACCTCACTGGATTCCTTGGAGATCTGCCAGCATTTTCCAGGGAAACAAAGCTAATTAGCACGGTTTTCCTGGTGCCCTCCCTGTCTGCAGGGGCTCGGTCAGGCTTGGGGCAGGGGCTGGGGCTGGATCCCGGCTGATGTGGGCAGGCAGATGCCCATGGGCTGCAGGGCTCAGGCGCCACCTCACAGCCAAACCAGCCCTCATATGTGCCCATCATCGTGGCCTCTGACCCGTCCAGTGCTGCTGGGACCCCCTGAGGTGTGGGGAGCACCAGGGCCCTCCCTGTCTCGCACATGCTCCAGCTGTGGTCAGTGCCCAGTTCTCCCAGTTTCACCTTGCTGGGCACAGCACACGGGGACAGGAGGGAGGAGAGGGATCTCAGAGTGGGACGGAGAGAAATAACTGGAGAAATGGGGTCTGGGAGTGGCCCCCGGGAGCGGCTGTGGGGCTACGGGGTGCCCTCATGAGAGGTGGAGGGTGATGGCACTTAGGGGTCTCTTGGAGGGACCACCATGTGCCGGGATGGGGTCGGTGCCACAGGCTGTGGGTGGGACTCGTTACTGGGCAGGTGACGGTGGGGACATCCCGTGGTCAGCAACAGGCGCAGGGCTGGACGCCGGGGGGTTCTTCCCCAGGACAGCGGGTGAGGTGGTGCCCAGGGTGGGTGCCCAGCCCAGCCCAACCTCCCCAGAGCCGGCACAGGCCAGGGGTCCCACTGTCCTGGGGGTCCTGATGAGTCTGGGGCTCAGGGCTTGGGCCAGCCCTGGGTTGATCTCAGGCTGGGGGTCCGCACTTGGCCTGGGGGTCACCCAGGAGTCCTGCTCTGGGGGTGGCATTTGTCCCAAGGTCCTTCCAGGCCTGAGTCAGGTCCCTTTCAGCCCTGGGGCCCCAGTTCACCCAAGGGCTCCCATCTGGGCCAGGGGTCTCACTTGGTGCGGGGCTCTCGCTGTGCCCATGGATCCATCCTGTCTGCCCTGGGGTTCCCCCCTGGCCCAATGGTCCCTCTTGGCTTGGGGGCTCCAGCAAGGATCCATCAGGGGGTCCTGTGTGCCTGGGGGTTCCTCTCAGCTGGGGGCTCCAGCTCTGGGCAAGGATCTATCAGGGGTCCTGTGTGTGTATGCCCGGGGGTCCCTCTCGGCTGGGGGCTCCAGCTGTGGGCAGGGGTCCGTCCCTGCCGGGGGTCCCGTGTGCCCGAGGGTCCCGCGCGGTGCGGTGGCCGCGCTGGCGGCGGGGGCCCGGGGAGGGCAGGGGGGGGCGGCCCGAGCATCCCGCGGCCCGGGGGGGCGGCCCCGGGGAGCGCGGCGCGGGCCGCCCCCGCACACCGGCAGCGGGGCAGGGCCGGCCCCGCACGGAAGGGCTCGGCGCGGCTCGGGCCGGCGCTGACGGGCTCCCGGTGCCGCCGCCGGCTCCGGCATCACATGACTCGCCCCGTCTGCGGGAGACGCGGCTCCGGGACGCGGCGCTCCCCCGGCAGAGCCGCCGCCGCCGCCGGCGCCGCGGGAGGCGAGCGCTGCGCGGGGAGGGCGGCGGGGCTCGGCCGCGCCATGAGCCGCCGCGGCGGCCGCCGGTTCTCCGGGGGCAGCGGGAGCCGCTGATGCGGGCGCGGGGGCTGCGGCTGCTCGCCAGGGACCCGCCCGCCGGTCTCCCGGCGGGGACCATGTGAGGAGCTGGCGGTGCCCACCAAGATGCAGAAGGGGATGCGGCTCAATGACGGGCACGTCACCTACCTGGGGCTGCTGGCCAAGAAGGACGGCGCCAGGAAGGGCTACCTGAGCAAGCGGAGCTCCGACAACACAAAATGGCACACCAAGTGGTTCGCGCTGCTGCAGAACATGCTCTTCTACTTCGAGACCGACTCCAGCTCCCGGCCCTCGGGGCTCTACCTGCTCGAGGGCTGCGTCTGCGACCGGGCGCCCTCCCCCAAGCCCTCCCTCTCGGCCAAGGACTCCCTGGAGAAGCAGGTGGGCGCCACGGGGGGCCGGGGCGGGCGCCCCCCCTCCCTCCGTCCCCCCCAACCCCGCACCGGCCGCTCTGGGAGGGGGATGATGCCCCGGGTCCGTCTCGGTCCCCGCGGGGGTCCCGGCCCCCTTTCCCGAGGGCTCCCGCCGGGGAGCGGACCTGCCCGGGACCTGCCCCACGCGTGACCGGGCGGGGGGGTGGGTGGGGGGATGCTCCCCGGGGTTGTAGTGCCGGACCCCCGACCGCGCTGCCAGCGCACCCCGGGGCGGCGGGTGAGTTCGTTTTTGGGGATGTCAGGCTCTGCCCGGCGTCACCCCCCCCCCCCCCATCGCGGCTAATTAATTGGCGGCGGGGGCTGCGGCGCGGGGCGCCCCCCGGCGGCCGCGGGCCGCGCTTTGCGCAGCGGTGCCCCACGCGTGTCCGCGGCGCGGCCCCCCCGCCCCGGACCAGGTTTGGGGCAGCGGCTCCGATAGGGCCTGGGAGGGCCCGAGGGTTCCCCGGGGCCGCCCCTCCGGTTTTGCCCGGCCTGGCGAACCCCCCCGCCGTGTGCGGGGTTCGGCAGGGTGCTGGGGGGCAAATCCGGCCCCGGGGCGTGGGCACGACGGCGGTGCCCACCATGGGGCGATGCACAGCGCGGGGGTAGGGGGCGGGTGTCGCAGGGCCTTGTTTTCACGCGGATTTCACGCTGTTCCCGCTCCCCGCACGGGCGGTTCGTGCTCCTGTCACCGACCGTTCCCCCCCAACCTCCCCGGGCGGTGGGGAGACGCGGAGTCGGGACCCCCCGGCAGAGCTGGCACTCCGCTGCAGCTCCTCGCCAGATGCTAATGTCTGCGGGGGGAACCGCATGGAAACGTCACAGGCGGTGCGGGGCCCTGGGAGAATTCTGGTTCCCCCTCGGTCTGGGGGACCCGGCTGCAGGGACGGCAGCCCCCGACGGGCCCGGGGGTGGGTTTCTCTCCCCGGGCTGCGCCTTTCCCGGGGGGGGGCAGGGTAGCACCGAGCCGTGCGGCGCTGGCAACCTCCGGCTTGTTTGTCTGGTGTCGTTTGCGGGAGCTGGGGGTGCAGCCGGGCAGGGGAGGGGCTGTTGCCGGGGAGGGGGGCAGGAAGGGCTGGCTTCCAGCCTGGGGGGGGTGTGCAGATCCCAAAATCACCTCCGGTCTCATGAACGCGGAGAGGAGCCCGCTGCGGCTCCGTCCCCCCCTCGCTCGCTGTGCGTGGGGTGCAGCCGCGCACCCGGGGGGTGCCCGTGTCGCAGAGGGCAGCGGGGAGCCCCTGGCAAGAGTTGGGGTGGGGGGCCCTTTCCTTTCCCAGCCCAGGCCGGGTGCTTGCCGGGGGCTCCCCGTGTTTTGGGTCCAGCTCTGCAGATCTTGCATAATTCCTGGCTGAGCCGGCGGCCGGGGGTGGTGGGGAGCGCTGCGGGATGGACCCCCCCCCCCCCGAGGCAGGGGGCTGGCAGCAAGGAAACGAGCCCCTTCATTGCCTCTGGCTAATCACGGCGTACTCAGCACCCCCAAAAAACCCTGCCCCAAGAGCGAGGCAGTGCAGCACCACTGCGCCCCTCGCTCCCGGCAGGGATCACGGGAATATTTCCCTGTTTGGAGCAAAACAAAATTACCCTTTTTTTAAATTTTTTTTTGTGACAGTTGTGCCTCCTCACAACCCTGGCTCCGGCACTGGAGCAGCCTCCAGCGTGCCGGGTCGGCTACAGCAGTGAGGGGGGGTCTGCATCTGCAGGGGGTCACGTTGCCACCCTGCCCCCGGGGGGGCCGGGGTAACCCCTGCTGGTGCTGTTCCTGCTCGGGCTCCACTCAGCCTTGGGTTAAATCGAGCTCCTCCTGGTTGTGCGGGAGGGATTTTCCACCAGGTGAAGGTTCCGGGGAGGATGTCACAGCCCCTTCCCAGCTCCAAACGCAGCGGGAAGGTTTATCCTGGAGGGGCTGCTCTTGGGGCACAGGCCGGGGGGCTGCAGGGACGTACCGGGGCTCAGGGGCTGGCCCAGGATTTGATGTAATTCATTCGGACACGTTCAAATGAAAGCGCCGGAACACTTGAATACCCACTGCTTTGCTCGCTAATTAATGGCACGGCAGGTGAGAGAAGCAGCAGAACGTTCCCGGGGGTGTGCGGGAGGTGGGAAGGAGGGAACAGCACGCAGACCCCGCAGGACGCCGCGAGGAAGGGTCGGGATCCTGCAAACCAGAGAAAACCTCTCCTTCCCGCGGGTGCCCGGCATCACCCGCTCCTCATGGGAAAGGAAGGAGCTGAGGAAATTTCTAGCATTGCCTGGGATCACCATTAATTGCTTTCCCAGGGTATTTATCCATGCGGGCAGTTGCTGCTGGAGCTGAGGGGACAGTGTTCCCTGCAGCAGAGGAGTTTCAGAGTCAGATGCCTTTCACTGCAGGAAAGCCTGGAAGGTTTCACATTCTCCACAAAGGGGAAATTTTAAAAGGTGGGTCTTTAAAAACCCCCTCTTTTTTTAAAGTTCATGTGTTTTGCTTTGCTGAGGGGTGCAGGGGAGAGTAAAGGAGCAAAGTTATTTGAAAAACCAAAATGCCAAAGAGGGGGTTTGGACACTTCCAGAAACTTTACTTTCTATTTTTGTTACATTTTTCCACAAATGAGATTTTCCTCACCCTGGTTTGATTTGGGAGGTATTTCATCGTTGTGTGGGCTTCAGGCTATGGCCGGGAGGAAGGGGCTGCTGGCTCCACCTGCCCCCCAAGGGTGGGGGTGCTGGGATGTCCCTTCACCTGGTCACCTGCCTCGTGGTGGCCGGGCCAGGCGAGACCCCCGGGACCGTGCCACGATGCAGGGGAGGGGGCAGGACATGGGGTGCCCCTGGAGGGGCGCAGGCAGGGTGCGATCCGGGTGGAGGGGCTGAGCCGGCTGGGGGTCCAGAGCGGATCCATCCTGAGCTCGGGACCAGGAAGGCCCTGGCGTGGGGTGGGGGCGCCTCCATCACACACGGGGCAGCGGGAATCCCGGCCGGGTTTGCTCCGTGGATCCAGCCTTGGGGCCGATCTGCAGCCCCGTTCTCCGGAGCCGTGGGTTGTTCCTCAGCAGCCGCCCTCGTGTCTCAGGCGGGAGCCGAGATGGTGCTGAGTCAAGTGGTGGCACCGTGAGAAGCCCTTGACTGGAAACTCGGAGCCTCTTTGGAGCCATGAGTCCTTTATTCCTGCAAAGCCCGGGCTGCTCCCGGAGCACACAGCCTGTGGCTGGAGATCTTTCCTCCTCACCTCTGAAGTGTTTGCCAGGGCTGGGGGTAACATTTACTGTGGGTGCTCTCAGGGGGCAGGGGAGACTCGAGGAGGTGTTTTAATACCACCGTTCACAGCTGAGGATGAGCGGGCAGTGGGTGGGTGTGCGTGGCTGTGCTTTGCTTTCCCAGTGGGATGGGAGAAGCCTTGTGGAAACAGTTCCCACCGGCATCTTGGGGAAAGAGCTTGTCTTCCAGCCCCCTGAAGTGTGTCCAGCCCCGGCCCTGCTTGTGAGCATCCTGATGCTCTGTCCTGAAGCCTCTGAGGAAGACACCTTTTTTTTTTCTCAGCACGCACAAGGAGCACACCAGAGCTGTGCCGAGCAGACACAAAGCATGGTGACCTTGGGCACCTTGTCTGTTGTCACCCATCCCTGGAGTGCTGGGATTGCTGGAGGGAAGCAGAGCTGGGGGATGCTTGGGCACCCTGGGGACACCTTCCCTCACCAGGTGTTGGGAGGGAGGTCCCTGCAGCAGCCGCGGCTCACAGTGGGACATTCCCTCTCTCTCAGAGCCACCGACAGAGCCATCGCTGGCAGCAGGAGAGCTCGGGCAGGTCTCTGGGGATGCAGAGCCACGGGATCTAGCTCTGCCTGTCCCTGCACGGGGGACACCTGGGCAGAGCTCCCGGTACCCTCAGAGAGGGCTGCTGTGGGTGAGCCAGGGACAAATGCAGCCTCTCTCTGTGGGTGGGACAGGGCAGGCACCTGCTGCTGGTCCCTCTGAGGAAGAGCGTGGTGATGGCCCTTCCAGAGCAGCCAGGCATTTGTCCAGACCTTCTCCTCCAGTGCTGGATGTGAGTGCCTTTGCCGGGTGCTGCTGTCCTAGCCCCCATAGCAATGACTTGTGCTCCCCAGGACCCCTGGCTCTTTCTGGCAATGGCCAGAGGAGCCACAGAAAAGGGGTTCCCCTCCTGGACACCTCTGTTATGTGCCCAGCTGGCTGGGGCTATCTGTGCCATGCACAGAGCACAGGCTGTGCTCTGGATGAGCAGGAGCAGTGGCAAAGGCCACACGAGCAGCTCTGAAGGTGGTCCTGAGCTGAGGTGGGCAAGGGAGGGCTTGGGGCAGGGCACAGCTCCAGTCCCAGTGGCAGGAGGGCACAGATCCTGCCTGCAGAGCAGTTTCTTGCTGGGGCAAGTGGGTGTCCATGGGCACCCTGGGCCTGGGTACTCTGCTCAGCTCTGGGGGTGCGGGGCTGTGGGTCAGGATGCTCTGGTGCAGAGATGCAGATGGTGGGTGAGGATGCTCTGATGCAGGGTGAGGATGCTGGAAGGCCAGGGCTGGGAGCCAGCCATCCATCCCCATGCCACATGGAGATCCTATGTTAGCCGTGGATCCAGCCGCAGCCGAGGCTGCAGAACATGCTTTGCATGGGAGGGTAACGCGCTTCTCATTTTCTAGAAAAGTCTGGATTTTCTTCGGGGTGTCTGTCTGAGTGTGCTGCTGCCTGATTGCTGTCTGTCTGATTATTCACGTGGTGCTTATTCGTGTGATCTGTGTGACCGATGGTGACGGAGTGGTCGCAGCCCCGTCTGAGTGCAGGACACTCGGTGGGAGATGGCTTTGTCATGAAAAGCTCTTCCACAAAATTTGTCATATAAATCCAAGCAAGGCAATTTTGGGTCAGCGTAGCCCCCTTACAGGTGTTGTGTCAGCAGAGAATCTAAAGTCATGGGGTGGGCTGTTGAGCGGAGGGGTGCTGGGGGGGACGCTGGGCAGGTTGCCGAGGGCCAGCCTCAGCCCGGGCTGCTCCACGCTGGGCACACTGGTGTTTGCGGGACACGTGAGCCAAGCAGGGTGTGTATGTTACGGGTGCTCATCCCGCAGCAGTGGTCAGGGCTGGGGGGGCTTTTTAAATGTGTACAAAGAGTTTTCCAAAGGGCTGAGACCCACCGTGGTCGATGGCTGCCTTTTGCACGTCACTGCGAGTGCAAAGTGTGTCCCTGCACGGCCCCGGGGGGGGGGACAGCGTCCAGGTCCGTCGGGATACGGTGGGCTCAGCAGGAAATTCCGCCTGTCCCAGGCATTAAACACCTTCCCGGGGTTTTCCAGCTCCGGAGTTGAGTTCAGCATCGATGTCTCAGGACCCTGAGCTCCAACTCCCAGGGTGCTCGAGCCCCCTCTGGGCCGTGGGGATCCTGGAAGAAACGCTGTCGGTGGTTGGATGGTGGAGAAAGAGCAGGTTTGTGCAGCCAAACTCCCGGCTGAAGCGGTGAGATTGGTAGTGGAAAAAACAGGTATTTTGGTTGCCAGAGACCAGGAGTCAGCAGAGGTTGGTGGTTTCTGATAAAGCAAAAAGGCTGAGAGCGTTTTCACCTGCAAAGCAAAAAAAAAATATGAAAAAGAAAATGGTATTTAAAAGTTTAAAAGGACGTTTTCCAATATGTTTGTTGTTTTTTTTTTTTTTTTAATTCATTTTGAATGTATGGACCACTTCTGATTAAGAGATCTCTTGGCTTAAGCTGTTTGGCTCTTCCCATCAGCTTAATTCACCTCGATTCGCTCGCTTGGGTCGTTGCCACGACAGCTGCCTCTTAGATTGTCCTGATGGGTTTCTGTAAACTTTTAATTAAAACCTTCCTAGACTTTTCCTGGACTTGTGCTTTTAGCCAGGCTTTCTGCAGTGGGCCGAACACCTAACTCAGCCTTCATGCCAGCAGCACAGAAACCTCAACATATTTACATACAATCTGCTTTTTTGGAACATAAATATGGAGATTATATTACTGATCTTTGCACTTTAAACCCAATGCCAGTCCTTCCCCTTTACTCACACACTCTCACCCTGCAGATTAAGGAAATCTGTTAAAGAAGCAGGGGGAGAGGGGAAAGAAGACTGCCCCCAGCCCAGCCCCCCCAGCTCAGCAGCCTCAGGGACATTTTCTCAGCTGCACATACACAATTTGCAGATTCCTTGTGAATATGAAGGTGCAGAGTCATTACAGCAATGTGAAATCTGGCTGAGGTCTGAATGTCTGATACACCCAGGGTCAGGACTTCGGTGTAACGCTGGTTTCTTCATTAATTACCGTGCAGAGTGGTGCCAAGGCTGTGTGTCCAAGCTGTGAGCAGGGGGGCTGCTCACGATGCGTGTACCATGTAGGCATCTCTGGATGGTGTGCCAGAGCAGAAAAATGGACTTTTTCTTGGCTTTTTGGTTTGTTTTTTCTTTTTTTTTACAAATATTTCTGCCCCGGGCTTCAGGTGGGATTCACAGGGGGTAAAGCCTCTCGCTGCAGAGGGTCCCCTGCCTCCTTTTTGCTTGTGGTCTCCCGAATCAGGCGATGCTTGGCTCTGCTGCCAGAGCATCCTGACGGCCCGTCCTGAGGCAGAGGAGAGAAATTGCAGCCTCCCACCAGCCCAGGTTGCTCTAAGCCCCCTCCAACCTGCCCTTGAACCCCTCCAGGGATG
>BJBW01010800.1:19514-37158 GCA_004320125.1 Scolopax mira
TCCAGGCTGAACCCCCCCAACTCTCTCAGCCCCCCCTCCCAGCAGAGGGGCTCCAGCATCTCTGTGGCCTCCTGTGGCCCCACTCCAACAGCTCCATGTCCTTCCTGTTCCGAGGACTCCAGAGCTGGACACGGTGTTCCAGGTGGGGTCTCGCCAGAGTGTGACAGAGCGGTAAATGTCCCTGTGGAAGCACCACGTGGCACCATGTTGTGGCTGTGGGACTGAGGGATCGGTGTCCCAGTGAGAGCCCAGCATGGGAACCCCTGAAACAACACCAGCCACTCTCTGTAATCATCTCTTTGACTTTTGGGGAGGATGGGGAGGATGGAGGAGCCCGAGCGTCCCAGCAGCAGTGGGCAAGAATGGGCGTCACATGGGCAAAGCACATCTTGGGGTGTGCAGGGAACCCCCATCTTGGGGTCACCAGGACCCATGTCCTGCGGTGTGTGGGGACCCCTGTCCCAGGGTGGCGGGGACCCACGTCTCGGGGTGCAGGGGAGGAAGTTTTGCCTCTCCAGCGCCGGGCACGGCAGGAGGGCAGAGCCGTGGCTGCGCTGCCAGTGCCAGCCCGGGGACATCAGACACGTGGGAGGACATTTCTGGGGAGATAGTCCCTGCACATTAATCACTCGGGTACTCTCCTTCATTAATTCAAAGTCGCTTGTTGAGGTTCTGGAAGCAGAAATAGCTCCTGAGCAGCATTTTGCTATTGTACTCCCCTCTCAGTAAAAATAGCCAAGCTGGTGACAGGGGATTTTTTGGAGAAAAAGTGACAAAGAGAGTGGGGTTTGGAGAGGGGGCTTAAAGTGGGGCTGTGGTGGGTGCTGGGCCAGGTCCCTCCGTTCCGGGCCACCCTTTAGCAGAGCCCCAAATTAACCTGATGAAATCCTGCCCCACTTTCCCTGGTGAAGAGCTGGAGCAGCCCCTGGAGCCCTTACAGTGGGGGAGAGGAGAGGTCCTGGGGGGCTCTGGCACCGCAGGTGGTTTCCCATTGAGCCTGGGGGTCTCTGCACATCAGGGGCTTCAGTAACCCCCCCCTGTGGTGTCCAGCGCCCACCCTTCCCCCAGCAGGGGGACTGGGAAGAGCTGGGCGATGGTCGCAGGGCTGGGGCTGGCCCCGGGTGGGCTTTTTAACGTCCCGCTTTGTGACCTGAAATGCTCCTGTGTCATTCTCCAGGAGAACTGCTGTGTCCACCCAGGCTCTGGCCTTTCCTCCTTTCCTGAAGTGAAAAACCCCACAGCACCGGGGTCTGGGGGGCCACGCACCCCACAGCATGGGGGGCTGCGCATCCCACAGCACCAGGGGGGCTGTGCATCCCACAGACAAGTGCTCAGGAGGCACCATGAAAACAGGGAAGGCTGGAAAATGCCCCATAATGAAGGACTTAAGGAATAGCATCTGCTCAGTTTGCCAGGAAGCGGAGTGAGAGGTGGTTTGAGCGAGGGGGTGTCGGTGCCTCCACAGCTGTGAGTTGAGGAGGTGCTCAGAGGAGCACAGGTGAGGGTGAGAAGCAGCAGATTGAAGCTGTGGGTGATTGGGGCTGTGCAGCCGGGGGGGGGGGGGGGGCGGCCCAGCAGCATCGACTGCCCCCGGGGGAGCTGGGGTGATGCTGGAGGTGGGGGCTGACCCTGCTGCTCCCTGCCCGGTGTCAGTGACAGCCACAGTCCTGTCCGTGGGTTTGTCCTGGTGCTGGTGGGTGGCTGCTCCTGTCTGTGGGTCCGTCCTGTCCTCGGCACCACCCCCCCCACCACGGTGAGTGCCGCTGGAAACGCTCCCGGGCTGTCGAGTTTGATGTGTCACTGTGATACCGGAGAAGGATCATAATTTAGGCAGAGATAAAAGGTGGTGGGAGTTTTATTATTCAAATATAAAATAACTTCCTCCTTGCAAAACACACCGCACTTCCTGGGTATTGTGTGGGGATAAATCAGAGTGACACGGGAGCTGCCGTGCGGGTGTGCTGGTGGGAGCTGGCTTCTGGTGGCACGTGGAGCAACGGTGGGGACCCAACTGTCCTGGGCACAGCCCCACAGCAGCTGCCAGAGCTGCTCCCGGGAAGCCTTTGGCCCCACATGGCCCGGCTCGGCTGCCAACAGCGTCAAAACTGCCATTTGCAAAACCTTCAGGAGCTTCTGGGTTTAAAAGTCAGTTGAGGCAGAAGCTGCCTCTGATGAAATGCTTTTGGTGCTGGAGTGTCAGGAGGTGCCTCATGGGACCTGGTGGGCGAAGCAGGGGGAGAAGCAGGGTGGCTCTGACACCCCGTGTGTGAAAATCCAGCAATTCCCGAAGCTGTGCGAGGTGCTGCTGTCCCTGAGGGCCCTGGGTAGGTCAGAGCACTCTATCCCAGCACGATGCCTGGTCCTGCTCACCCCTGGGAGCACTCGTGGGTGCTGCATCGTCCCCTGCATCCCCCCAGGGACCCGCAGTGCCCAGGCAGGGCTCGTCGGGCAGGAAGCGGTTTGGGGGAGCCCCAGAGGCATCTCCCCATGTTTCTGGTCCCGTGGGGACCCAGCCAAGCTCTGGCTGTTGACATTGGTGGAGGGTGGGGTGGTGAAAGTGTGCGCCATGGTGTTGGGGAGATTTGTCCCTGTGACTCTGGGGGCTCACAGGGGCCCCGGGGGCTGAGGAAGGGCTTTCCCACCCCTTGTCATCCCACCGCCAGGATGCCAGGGCTGGGGAGCGAGTGCTCAGCAGTGCCCTGGCACGGCTGGTGACGTTCCTGAGCCAGCGTTGAAGGGGGAGGATTTCCAGAGTTGCCAATCTGAGGAGCTCTTCTTAAAGCTGTTTGCAAGGGAAGGGGTGTGAGAGAGGGGGGCGCAAAGCAGAGGAGGCGTCGCTCCCTGCGCTCTGCCAGGGACCAAAAATTCCTGGTGAATTTTCTCTCGGAGATGTCTTGTTGCCAATAAAAGCCTCTGGGAGTGGGAGGGAGAAGGGAAAGGGATAAGAAGAGAAGGGCTGTGGAGCTTCTGCAGCTCCAGACATGTCCCGTTGCCAGCCTGGCTGAGGTGGGACGGGGACGGGCTGGGAGAGGGATGATGGTGTGTTCTACTGTGGAGAAGGCTCCGTAAGGAGAAAACTTGTCTCTGGGTTCAGCAATAAAAAGGTACTGCACCTAAAGGGTCCTGGAGAGAAGTAACGGAGACTCAGGGTCACGGGAACAACCAGTTGCCCCCCAGTTTCTGTGGGAGGGCTCTGGTGTGGCCCCAGGGCTGCGCTGGGTACTGCCAGGGAGTGAGCGGCTGCTGAAGCTTGGATTTGGGTTGGTATTTTTTTGCCACGATATCTGATAATTCAGATCCCTCCTTAGAGCTAACAGAGCAGCAGATATCGCCAGGATGAGCTTTTTTTTTCTAGTGGGTTTGATTTTATCCCAGTTATTGCGGGCAGTATCCGGCACTGCAGCGTGGTACCTGTTTCCTTGGAGACTGCGGGAAGGCACAGAGCCGGCGCGGGCTGCCACTGTGCACAATTAGCACAAATACTCTAAATGTCAAGGGAGGCTAAATATAGTCCTGTGCCAGGTCCTGTGCCACCGCTGCCCCTCGCAGCCGCGAGTGCCCGGGACAGGGGCTCTGCCCAGCCCCAAGCCCCAGCAACAGCCGGGCTTCCTGTCGGTGCCCGAGGGTGCTCGCTGCCCACACGGGCAGGGATGCAGGTACCAGCAGAGATGCGAGCTGGGTACCAGCAGGGATGCGGGCAGGGATGCGAGTGGGTACCAGCAGGGATGTAGGCAGGGATGGAGGCAGGGATGCGAGCCGGGTACCAGCAGGGATGCGGGCAGGGATGCCTGGGCTGCACACCCTTGCTCATCTGCCCCATTCCCTAGGTGAGGGCTGTTCCCAGTGTGATGGCTGCGGGCTCAGACTTGCAGCCTCCTGCTCCTCACTGGGTTTAGGTTTATCTGGAGCCCAATTTTTGTCCAGCAGTGTTTCCCCTCGGAGCATTTCCCAGCTCTGTCTTCTCAGGTGGCTGCCCCGCCAGCAAGGAGCAGCTTTCAAAACATTTTGTCTTGTTTTGGGGTTTTTTTTGTTAAATGAAGTGCCCTGTGGTGGATCATAAAGCACTTTCCTAATGCCCTTGTGTGAGCAGGCAGTAACCTGGCCCTGTGTTTGCTTCCCCAGCATTACTTTACCGTTAATTTCAACCATGAGAACCAGAAGACCCTGGAGCTGAGGACAGAGGATGCCAAGGACTGCGACGAGTGGGTGGCAGCCATAGCTCACGCCAGGTATTGTCCTCTGCCAGCACAGAGCTGGGGACACCCTGCCAACAGGCAAAGCAGAGCCCCTTTGGTCCCCAGGCCCATCTCGGGTACTCCCGGGCAGAGCCAGAGGCTGCATCCAGACCTGCCCCCCTCTTCCCGTGCTTGTCCCCGTCCCCATCCCATGTGGGGTGGGTGCCCTGGGAGGCTGGCACCGCCTGGTGCTGGAGGGAGGCCCAATTCATCACAGGATCATCAGGAAGGGTTTCACCTGGAATAGCAGCAGCTCAGGTTTTCCCAGGCTGGTGTTTCCCCACCATTATCACCCGCTGCAGCGCCTTAATGAGAGCAGAGTTCAGGGAGCTCGTGCCACAAGTGTCCTCCTTCTTGTTAAACTTTTGGGATGCAGTAGGTGAGAGAGGTTTGGTCACGAGTGTTTGGGGTTTGGGATTTTGTTTGGTTTTTTTTTTTTGTCTCCTACCATTTCCTTAAAATTTGCAATGTCTTTTCTGTTTGCAACCTCGTGGGGAGCCCGAATCCCCTCCGAGTGGGGGGCCATGGTGGTGGGTCGGGGGCAGGAGAGGTGCTGAGGGCCCTGTCCTTCTGCAGCTACAGGAACCTGGCGACGGAGCACGAGGCGCTGATGCAGAAGTACCTCCATCTCCTGCAGATCGTGGAAACGGAGAAGACCGTTGCCAAGCAACTCCGGCAGCAGATCGAGGACGGGGAGATCGAGATCGAGCGCCTGAAGGCCGAGGTGAGGAGCCTGGCATTGCCCCCCAGATCTGCTGCCGCCCCCTGGGGTGACCGGTGGGCTGCGGGTGGCATCACTGCACTGGCAGGGACCAGGAGACCTCACAGCCAGGGGTTTATGTGTGTTGGGATGACATCAGGCTGGCTCCTTCTCTGGGGTTGCCTTGGCTGGAGGTGTTTCCCGCAGGAGCCGTGCAGTGGTGGCCCCGGCGCAGTGGGGGGGACTCGCTGTGGTCCCCAGCCCTGGGATGCTCCAGGGAAAGGTCCAACTTGGCAATGAGTGCTGGGGAACAGACAGGCTGATGAGCTGGTCCCTTGGGTGCGGGAGTGGAGGGAGGGATGGGGACTCCTTATCACCTTCTCATCCTGGATGCCCTGCTCAGACCCGCTCTGCCTGCTGGGTGCTGGGTGGTGGCATCTGCCGGGTGCTGCAGAGCCAGGGCAGCGACCGAGAAAGCAAAGAGGCGTCGGTGGCCGCAGGGGGGACCTGTGCCAGCTGCACTGCCCGGGTACGTCGGGGGGATTCCCATGCATGGTGCTGGAAATGGATGCTTCTCTGAGAAGGGAGCATCCCTTTGGTGGGAGCAACCCAGAAAACCTTGCCCGTAGCTGGTCCCAGAAGCTGGGGCAGCCGGTTGCCGTTGGGATGTGGGAAGGGTGACGTGACGCAGGTCACGGCGAAAGAAGTGACAAAATGCCAAAGTGACTCAGCAGACTGTGCCGAGGGAAGCAGCCTCTCTCAGGCACCCGGCAGGAAGATGCTCACAGGTGTGGGGCTGCCCCACGCTGTCTGGCCCACCTCGCAGGGCTGCAGCCCGCCCTGGGTACCCTCCCGGTGCGGGGGTTTGGGCTGCTGGTGGTGCCGGTGCCACGGGGCTGGTGGGTGTAGGGCACCCCAGAGCTGGTCCTGCTGGGACACCTCCCACCAGACCAGGTTGCTCCAAACCCCCTTCAGCCTGGCCTCAAACTCCTCCAGGGATGGGCAGCCACAACTTCCCTTTGCCATGAAGGAGAGGCAGCGAGGGCAGGAGTGGGTTGGCACATCCTTATAGTGATCTTTTCCTTAAATTTTGAATTTCTGAGTTAAAATATACAGGGGAACAGCAATCCCTGCCCATGAGTCGGGGTACGCTGAAGGTTGCCTTTGGTCTTGGGGAACTAAAGGGCCACAAACCTTTCCTGGGGGCAGTGTCAGCACTGATGAATTTGTGCTCTCCAACAGGACAGGATTGGCCCCAAAAGCACCCCAGGCACAGCTCAGTGCAGGGGTTCTCCCGGGGCTCCCCGGGTCTGGTCCAGCCTCTGAGATGGGGTGACCTCGGCTCCCTGGGAGCATGGGCAGCATGAGGGGTGGGGCGATGAGCATCCCTGGGACCCTTCAGCCAGGGGAGGTGGGAGATGTGCTGTGAACCCCGGAATTAGCTGAGGGGTGGAGAGCAGGGACCCCTGGCAGCACCACAGCCCCTCCTGCCCCAGTGCCCCGCTGCTTTCGATTTTTACCTTGTGTTGGGTTTGGGTTTATTTTGCTCTTTCACGTGCTTCAAAGCAGAGATCAAATAATCAGCTCCTACTTTAGCGTGCAGATTTTGGTCATTCAATTTAAGAGAAAGAAGAGAAATTTAAGAGAAAGAAAGGCAAGTGAAGCGGTGGCAGTGGCAGAGCCGCTCCGAGGTCCCGGCTGAGATGTGGCTGGAACCGGTGCAGGGAATGGCCTCGGTGCCCACAGACCCGTCAGTGCAGAGAGGATTCACCCTCCCGCAACGAGTCTGTGATCAGCTCCTTATGGTGGGAGAACACCCCTCAGGGTTTGCTGGTCCCCATCTCTGTGGTGTGTTTGGGGGGTGCTGGGGAGCTCTGCAGGGTTTTGTCTGCTCCATCCGCCCTCCTCCCGGTCGGACCCAATGGGCACAGGGTGTCCCCTCCATCCGTGCTGAAGCACAGGGGTTCCCGGGGGTTTGTCCCCAGCTCCAGGGACACTCGGGGTGGCTGCTCACACCCCGCTGTCCCCACAGATCGCCTCCCTGCTCAAGGACCACGAGCGCATCCAGGCTGGCCAGACCAGCGCGCCCAGCGACGACGACAGCGACATCAAGAAAATCAAGAAGGTGGGTGGTGGTGGCTGAGGGGATGGTGGCAGCAGGTCCTGCCCTTGCTCGATCCCCGGAAAAGCCTTTGCTGGCCCCGGGCACCCACATGTGAGTGGGGATGGAGCCTGGGGCTTGGGGCAGCAGCCACAGGTGGGATGGAGCTCTGGGCACAGGGGGGATGTGCTGCGGGGGCTCCCTCACATGAGGGAGGTTTGGAAGCTTTTCCAGCATCTCCGTAGATCTCCATGTGTTTGGGTGCCTGGAGAGGTGCTAGCTCCAGGGGGGCTGTGGTTCCCTGGGCGATTGTGGGGTTCCCTGAGCACCCCTCAGGCTGAGGGCCCCCAGACCCACACAGACCCGCTGGCAGGGAAGTGGTGGCCATGGTGGGGGGGGTCAGGAGTTACCACGGGATCCTCACTTCTCCTGGGAGTCTTCCCAGCATCTCTGTCCAAGGGCAAAGAGGGCACTGCCTGCAGTAAGAAAGTGCTTTTAAAGGAGTTACTGCTCGTTTCCCAGCCAGGGGGACTCAGAGCAGCGGTGACAGGCACCATCGTGCCCACCCCAGCCCAGAGCCAGGGACACCCGACTGCAGAGCCCTCGCTCTGGCACCGTGCTGGCCATACGGTGCCCACCCAGCTCGTTAGCCCGGACCCTAATGTGGCCACTGCTCCCCGGGCAGGTCCAGAGCTTCCTGCGGGGCTGGCTGTGCCGGAGGAAGTGGAAGACCATCATCCAGGACTACATCAGGTCCCCCCACGCTGACAGCATGCGCAAGAGGAACCAGGTGGTCTTCAGCATGCTGGAGGCGGAGGCCGAGTACGTCCAGCAGCTCCACATCCTCGTCAACAACTTCCTGCGGCCGCTGCGCATGGCGGCCAGCTCCAAGAAGCCCCCCATCACCCACGACGACGTCAGCAGCATCTTTCTCAACAGGTGGGTGCCATCCTGGGGATCCTCTCCAAGGGGAGAGCTTGTGCATGTGCCCCGAGATGGAGCTGGCAGCCTCCGGGCAGATGGTGGTGCCCGCAGCCCACTGTCCTCCCCTGGGAATGGGTGTTGGGGTGCTTGGGGCCGGGGGGCTCCCTGGGAGCCCACAGCCTGGTCCCCAAAGCCACGGATGGAAGCTCACCATCTCCATGGACGCCTGGATAAGCGGCTCATTGAGTGCTTGGCATGGACACGAGGAGGGGCCATGGGGGCTAGTGCTGCAGGGCTGGCAGGAGCCCATCTGTGTGAGGTCCTGGCTCTGACTGGGGGGAGGACGGTGTCAGTTGGCACGAACAGCCCGTGGGTAGGGATGGAGGAGGGAAGTGGGGAGGATCCGGGGGGTGCCGGTCCTGGGGGTGGGGACCACCCATCCCTTGTGACTCCAGGCTGGGCTGGGGGTGCTGGGGAGCTGATGGCACTTTTGCCCCCCCGGCCAGTGCCGGTCTGTGGGGCTAGGCTGGGAGGAGGGGTGTGCGTGTGGGAAGTGGGATCTGGGGTCCCAGGGTTGACTTCTGGGGCTTCTTGGTTCCTCCTTCTGCCCACGCACCTCCAGGGACCCTCCCTGCACCCCACCATGTGCAGCCACCTCCCCAGCCAGCCCCAGGGCTCCTGCTTTGGGCTGGCGAGAACCCTCTTCATCACTCATCATTTGCTGCTTGTTCACCTCTTTTCACCCCTTGGTTTGTCTTTCAGCGAAACGATCATGTTTTTGCACCAGATCTTCTACCAGGGCCTGAAGGCGAGGATATCCAGCTGGCCCACGCTGGTGCTGGGTGAGTCTTGCCTCCTCGCCGCGTTTCCTTCCTGCTCGCCCCAGGAGCCCAGACCGCCCTCTTCCTCCTAATGCAACTCGCCAGGCGCCCTGTGAGCCCTGACATGCGTCGCACGGCACCGCGCTGCTTCTCTGCAGCAGTGACCAGAGCCAAAAACCCCAGAAAACCCCAATTCCTGCATTCCTGGCTCTGCCGGGTGGTGGGAAGGGTGGGCTGGGCTGTGCGTGGGGGAGCTGGAGCTGAAGAGCGTCGCTGTGGCTGACAGGACCCTCAGCTGGCACCACAGGGTGTCTGTAAAACCACGACTGGGCAGGTCTGAGGTTTGCACAAGCAGCAAGAGCCCACCTGGGGGTACCCCGGGTGGGATTTGGGGGTGAGGAGGGTCAGGAGCTGGGGGTCTGAACCAGCAGGACGAGCACGCCCACCTCCCCACCGCCTCTCTGCTCGCAGCCGACTTGTTCGACATCCTGCTGCCCATGCTGAACATCTACCAGGAGTTCGTGAGGAACCACCAGTACAGCCTGCAGATCCTGGCGCACTGCAAGCAGAACCGGGACTTTGACAAGCTGCTCAAGCACTACGAGGCCAAGCCCGACTGCGAGGAGAGGACCCTGGAGACCTTCCTGACCTACCCCATGTTCCAGGTGACCGCTGGCGCCGGGATCGGCCCCTGAGGTGCCACCACAGCACTGTCAGTGAGGGATGGGCTGGAAGGTGCAAACCCCAGCCCTGCAGGAGGCACCGGGCGATGGGGAGGCAAAGCCGGGGTGAAGATGGGCTGGGGCTGGACCCCCCCCATGGTCCCACACTGCTCCTGGGTCCTGCTTGGGCCGTTGCTGGGCTCGTTGGTGAAGACTCTGCGGGTGACGCTGCCGGCTTCCCGGTTCCCCTGTGCTGCTGGGACAGGGATGGGGAACAACAGAGCCCTGGGAAAACCCCACGCTCTTCCCCTCTTCATGAGGTTTTAGCACAAAGAGCTTGAAGCTTTCGTAACCTCCCAGATCAGGGGGTCTGAGCCACGGTGACTCCCAGCCACAGTGTCCCCAGCCACGGTGACCCCAGGAACAGTGCAGGGTGGGCACCCTCAGCGCTCTGTGCCCCCTCCAGCCCCCCACCCCCTGCATGGCACCGCAGCTGATGCCCCCTCTGCTCTCTCGTGCCGCAGATCCCCCGGTACATCCTGACGCTGCACGAGCTGCTGGCTCACACTCCCCACGAGCACGTGGAAAGGAACAGCCTGGATTACGCCAAGTCCAAGCTGGAAGAGCTCTCCAGGTCAGACCCACTGCTGCCCACCCCTGCCTGTCCCACTGGCTGGGACTGGGGCCTGGGGGGTAGCATTGTCCCCGGGGCGGTTGGGGCTGGCAGAGGGGCTCTTGCCCAGTGCAGGCGTGGTGAGGTGCCCTTTGGGTGGGCAGGGAGAGGGGCTAGGGCAGGCAGCCCCCAATCCATGGGGACTGGAGAGGGTGCAGTGCTGGTGGTGATGATGGAGATGGTGATGGAGAGACTGTGCTGTCCCTCCAGGGTGGGACGTAGGAGAAGCTCAGTCCTCGGTCTGCTGTTGGCCATCCCTGACAAGGATGAGACCCCTCGTGAGCCACTGGCATAGGGGGACCTGCCTGCTTATGCAGGGGGGCTCTGGGTGCCATCCTGGGAAGCTTGCCCAGCTGCCCCAAATGTGGTTCACACTGCTTTAGCCAGGACCCCCTTCCCGTTGTCCTCGTCCTCTGCGTTTTGAAGGCTGAGATGTCCCAGTGCCATCTCCTGCCCTCCTCTGCCAATCTGCCCTCTGTCAATCCATCCCTGGGGCATGGGGTTCCTTCTGGCCAGGGGCTGCCTTTTCCGGGGCTCCTTTGCCAGATCAAACCTGAGTTTTGGAGGGCTGGGATGGCTCTGAAGGTCTGGCTCCATCCTCCTCTCTCTGTGCTGGGTCCTGGTGGGGCTGCCCCATGGGAAGGGGCCAAGTGCCCCCAAGGTCTCCGCAACAAGTAGCCGGGAATCAGTCACGATTCCCCATTTCTGATCCTCCCCTTCCCCAGACCAAAGTGTTCTCTTGTCCCCTGCCCAGGGTATTGCGACGGCGCCAAACCCACCATGTGTGATCTGTAAAAAGAGTTTTCATCCCTTTTCCCACTCCTCGAGGACCAGGGACGTTGGAAGGGGCTGGTGATGGTGGGGATCTCTCTGCCCTAAAACTGCGTTTTGTGATTTCTGAGCAAAAAGCACAGATATTTCAGTATTTAGAGATCTGGAGGCACAGCCCAGGCTGATGTGTTGGTGACCTCCTGAGTCCCCGGGTCTGTGTGGGTACAGGTGACTGCTGTAATTCTCCTGGTATTGCTTCACTTTTGGCCTTACCTGCTGCAGCCCCCACCCTGTGCCTGAAGGGACCTGCTGGGAAAAGTGCGAGTCTCAGCCCCGCTCCAGTTTTCCTCTTCTCCCTCCTTCAGGATAATGCACGATGAAGTGAGCGAGACCGAAAACATTCGAAAAAACCTGGCCATAGAGAGGATGATCATTGAAGGGTGTGAAATCCTGCTGGACACCAGCCAGACTTTTGTAAGACAAGGTACAGCGTTGCTGCCGACCTCCCTCCCCCTCGGCAGGTTACACAAAGCCCTGCAGCCCCTGGCTCCTCATCCTCCCCCTGGCAGCCCCGCATCCCTCCTCATCCTCCCCCTGGCAGCCCCGCATCCCTCCACATCCCCCCATAGCCCCTCATCCCTCCGCATGCTCCCCCATAACCCCACATCCCTCCACACCTCTCCGCAGCTCTGGTGAGTTGTGACATTTAAAAATACAACCCATTTCTGTATTTTCCCTGCTCCAAAGCCCCTCACCTTCAGGGGGTCTGGGCACAGCGGTTTATTGCCGCAGGGAGCAGAACGTGCTCGTAGCTGTTACTGATTTCCTGCTGCCAGGGAAGCAGCGGGACATGTCCTGGCCTCCCCGAGGACCATCCCTGCCCTGCGGGTGCAAGGGTGGGCTAGGGGCCCGTGGCCAGTGCTCGCCTGGTCGCCCGGTCCCCAGCCCTGGTGCTTGGGGACACACTGGCCCCGCTGCCGGGGACCGTGCCCTGTGAGGCTGCCCCCGGTGCCAGGGACGGGTCTCTCCCCCCCACAGGGTCCCTCATCCAGGTGCCGATGTCGGAGAAGGGGAAGATCACGCGGGGGCGGCTGGGCTCCCTCTCGCTGCGGAAGGAGGGCGAGCGGCAGTGCTTCCTCTTCTCCAAGCACCTCATCATCTGCACCAGGGGCTCCGGGGGCAAGCTGCATCTCACCAAGGTGCGGAGGATGAGGGGGGGGCTTGGCGGCCCCCAGTGAAGGGTGCCGGGGTGCGGGGGCTTGGGCTCTTGCACGGGGAGGGGAGCAGAGGCGGGAGCTCTGCCACCGACACCGGGGGTCCCAGGACCACCCTGCCCTCCCCTGGGGGGGCCAGGCTGGGGGAGGCGGTTGGTGGGGTTTATGTCACCTCATCGGTGACGTGTAGAGCTCTGAGTCACGGGCAAAGAGGAGAAACTGCAAGTTCTCGATAAAGAAGAAGTTATCCTGATTTGCGGCAGAAACCTTGACAATCTATTCAGTGAGAAACTGAAATGACAGCTTAGGTTTGTAGGTAACGCTCCCCGTCCCCTCCCCAGGCTCATGCTTCTGGTGCTGGAAGTTTTGCAGTTAATTGAGCAAGAATCTTACAGAAATTGCTCATTACTGGCATTAAATTATCAGTTTGAAAAATTACGGTCCATGGCAAAGAGCTGATAATTACAACAACAGACTTTGGGAAAATTTAATTTAAAGCTCATATTAAATAATTTATAAACAAATTAGATGATGGGTTGTACAAGGAAAACGGTGATGTCCCAGCCGTGTCCCATCAGTCAGTAACTGCTTTTTCTCCCAGTGACAGCAGATGCTGCGCTGCAGTGAACCCCCCGGCTGCATCACCCGTCCCCATCCTTGTCCCCGGGGCGGTGGGCTGTGATGTGGGGTGGGGGGACTGGGGCAGTCCCCAGCCACCTTTGGGGGGGTCCTGAGCCCCATCTCCCGCCCCTGCAGAACGGCGTGATCTCCCTCATCGACTGCACGCTGGTGGAGGAGCAGGAGAGCACCGATGAGGAGGGTAGGTGCCCCGGCCCCACGCCAGGCAGGGTCCCTGCTCAGCCCCCCACTCAGGGGGGCAGCTCGTGCATCTCTTCACGGCTGCGGGGTAGATGGGGGCATCTCAAAAAGCAAAGTCATGGCTGCTCCAGGACCCCCTGTGCTGAGGTTGCCCACCCAGCAGACCTGCGAGTCATGGGTGGTTTGGGGGCCACCATCACAGGGAGGGCAGAGCCCCCACCCAGGGGTCCAGGGAGGTGCCAGGGGAGTGGGTCCCACTGGAGGCTGCCCTTAATGCCAGACCCCTGGCACGAGGATGCCGCTGGCCTGGGCAATGCCTTCCCCGGCCAGAGGTAGCTGGGGGCCGATGGCCACAGGGCCAGCATGGCCAGTGTCCCCTGTCACGGCTGCGGTGTCCTCCTGCCGTTCCTGCCCTCCTTCCCTGCGGCGTGGAACCAGCCACGGCAGAGCTGGAGCAGATGCTGGGGAGATTGGAGAAAGTCATGATCTACTGGCTGGGTTTAATTAAGTAAATTATTTAGTGTGCACCAAGCAGATGCACATTTATGCAAATCTGACCTTCCCGAGGCAGCAGCGAGCGTCACGGCTGGTGCTGGCAACGGGAAAAAGGCAGAGGTGCTGGATGCCCTCAGCCGTGCCTGCTCGACTACCAGCTTGGGAAAAGCCATGGGCTCCCTTCTCTTGCCCTCATTAGCAGTTTTCTAGCCCAGGCTCTCCCCTGGCCCGTGGCTGAGCTGCCCTCCTGCTGTGGAGACCTCACTCTGCAAACCCAGAGCCTTTGCCCACTAAAACCTGGCCCATCCTCACCACCCACAAAATGCTACAGTCTCCTTAAAACCTTGATAGAACCTCTGCTGGGGGAGAAGGGCTGGGGAGATCTTTTCACAATCACCGTGTGTGGGTTTTGGTTTTTTTCCTGTTCCAAAGCAAAAGCATCAGGGCAAGACATCGACCACCTGGACTTCAAAATCGTGGTGGAGCCAAAGGATTCCTCGTCTTTTACGGTTATCCTCGTGGCCTCGTCCCGGCAGGAGAAGGCTGCGTGGACCAGCGACATCAGCCAGGTAGGATGGACCTGGCAGGGAGGAGATGTTGGGACACAGGGTCCCCAGGGACTGGCAGCCCCCACGGCTGCAGCAGTGGCTTTGGGCACCCAGAATTAACACTTGGCATTTGCTGGGGCTGTTGTGCCCCCCTTGGTCTGCACCCAGAGTAGGTGCTTTCCCAGCACCATCAGGGTCCTTAGGACCTGCTGTGGGCTGAGGTCTCACTGCATCAGGCTGGTGGGAACAGTGTGGTTGGACCACCAAGTGCTGGGCACCCAGGTCCACACAGAGGGTGTCCTGGAGCTGGGGTGCACCAGGAGCCCGGCCATCCCAAAGGCTTTCTGGAGTCTGGTGGCTCAGAGAGGAAGAGGTGGGGTAGGCAGGTGACAGGGTCACAGCAGGATGGTCTGTCCGTGCTCTGCCTGCACACCTACACACACGGTTTGGATCCTCTCCTCTGGCTCAGACACGTCCTAACAATTTATGCCCACTCTTCGTTTGCTTTATGCAAATGGCTTTGAAGATCTTTGTCCCCAGGTGGGAGGAAGAGAGAAGGTTATCAGTTAAACCAGCTAAACAGGGTTTGTTGCCTGGTCACCTCTGTGGCCAAGTCCTTGCCTGCATCCCCTTGCCAGGGGTGGGGGTTCCTGGCCCCCCGCAGGGCCCAGGGCCGGTCCTGCCCACACGGGGGTCTCCAGCCCCGCTCCTACCCAGCAGAGCCCTCCTTGGTGAGCTGCAACGAAGGGACCGGTGCTGCTCTGCCGCCCACTGGGACCCTCCAAGAGCATCCAGTGGGCTGGGAGGGGACTTTAATTATCAGTACAGGGTGCGAGGGGTTTTCTGGCAGCTCTCACAATCCTTTGTGTCTCCCACACACCCTGAGCTGGGGCTGGGGAGCAGCTCTGGGCGATGCTTCCCTCCCCCAGGGTTGCAGGACGCTCATCATGAAGCTCCTGTTTTCCAGCAGAAGCTCTTGCCCTTCCCAGCCCTGGTCTCCCGTCCCACACGGTGGATGCAGCTGGCAAGGACCGTGTCCTGCCTGGCCGAGGCCAAGCTCGGGCTCTCTTATGGCGTGTCTGAGCCCAGGGGGGGCAGTGGGGCTGCCCTCGCTGCCCCCACCTCCTCCATCATCTCCCACCCCCATCTCTTCCAGTGCGTGGACAACATCCGCTGCAACGGCCTCATGATGAACGCCTTTGAGGAGAACTCCAAGGTCACCGTCCCCCAGATGATCAAGTGAGTGCTGCTGTGGCCCGGCACTGCGGGGAGACTGGGGGTCCCATGGCCCCACGGCATAGCTCCCGCCGCAGCCAAGCACTGCCCAAAGCCCCTCATCCCCTGGGGGGAACTGTTCTGTTCCCAGAAGGGTGATTAGGAGCACTAATTAGCTGGGAGAGGGCATTTGGCTGGGGCTGTGCTTGGGGAGATGGGACGGCCAAAGGGGAGAGCTCAGAGGAAAAGTAATACTTGTAAAAAGGGGGGATGTGTGTGAAGCCCCCAGAGGAGAGGGGCACAGGGGCTGCGGCTCTGCGTGTGCTGGGGCTGCCCCAGCCCGAGGAGGGACACGGGCAGCAGGAGAGGGACAAACACAGCTGGGGGAACAGGGCAGCAGCGGGGTGTCCCCACCACATCAGGAAGGGTCTTGGTTCATGGGTATCCCTCAGGGACAGTCGTTCCGTGTTTCTTGCACAAAAACCTGTACAATGAGCACCAAGCGATGTTTCTGGGGTGTGGGTTTCCCCCGGAGGTGTCCCTGCCTGTTTCCCATAGGGACACCCCGGACCCACGTGGCTCCGTTGCTGCCCAGGACCCCCTGATGCTTCCCGGGTCCCCTCAGCTCCGGGGGAAGCTGCTCACAAGAGGCAGCTCTTGGTTTCGTTCCAGGCTGGAACCACAGATTATCTTGTTTCTCTGCAGGTCTGATGCCAGCTTGTATTGTGATGATGTTGACATTAGGTTCAGTAAAACGATGAATTCCTGCAAGGTCCTGCAGATCCGCTATGCCAGCGTGGAGCGGCTCCTGGAGAGGCTGACGGACCTGCGGTTCCTGAGCATTGACTTTCTGAACACGTTCCTGCACTCGTACCGCGTCTTCACCACCGCCCTGGTCGTCCTCGACAAGCTCATCACCATCTACAAGAAGCCCATCAGTGCCATCCCTGCACGGTGAGGCTGTGCCAGCATTGTGGCTGTGCCCATTGCCCTTCTGCCCCCCAGGGACTGGCGGGGTTTGGGGGAGATCACTCCCCCATCCCCTCTTCTGTCCGGAGTCATTTCTCTGCTCCCCAGACCTGCCCAGTCCCACTGCCACCCCAGGGCTGTTCCACCTGGTCCCCATGAGCTGTGACACCCCCTCCTGGGAGGGCTAAGCGGTGGGAGTGGGGTGGTGGGGGCTCACTTTGGGGTGCTGTGGAGACCCAATGCTGCTGGAGCTACCTTTGGGGATCTCCACGACCCCTCAGACCCCGGAGGTGCAAGCTCAGCCCTTCCCTGTCTCTTGCCCAGGTCCCTGGAGCTCCTGTTTGCAAACAGCCAGAACAACAAGCTGCTGTACGGCGAGCCCCCCAAGTCCCCCAGAGCCAACCGCAAGTTCTCCTCGCCTCCCCCTCTCTCCATCACCAAGTCCTCGTCCCCCAGCCGGCGGAGGAAGCTCTCCCTCAACATCCCCATCATCACAGGAGGGAAGGCGCTGGACCTGGCGGCTCTGAGCTGCTCCTCCAACGGCTATGCCAGCATGTACTCCTCCATGGCGCCCTTCAGCAAGACCACCCTGGACATCAACAAACTCTATGTGTCCAGTAACTACCCCAACAAAATCCCCGACGAAGGAGAAGCAGCCTCGGAAAAGCAAGAGGAGTCGCTGCCGAGCAAGCAAAGTGAGTCACTGGGGGTTTGCGGGGGGGGGGCAGGGAGGGGGCTGGCTTTGGGGCAGGGGGTACAGGGACACCGGGGGGGGACTGGGGACACCACACCCAGGGGCTTCACAGCAGCGCAGCCCCAGGCTGGGGCAGGGGACACGGCTGAGTGCTGGCAAGGGGTGGGTGCGGGGACCCCCATGAGCACACACACAGCAGCCCCCCATGTGCTGGGGAGACCAGGGGCAGTGGTGGTGGCGGTGGCAGTGGTGGTGGCAGTGATGGTCATGGTGGTGGTGATGCTCCTGATGATGCAGTGACTCCTATGGTGTGGTCTCCAGGAGGCTCAGCCTGAGGGTGTCGGGGGGATACAGCCAAAGGGGGGGTGTGAGTGAGGCACCAAAAAGGCCACAGGTCATTGTCCTCTTGAGCATCCCTCTGTCCCCCTGTACCCACGTCCCCGGGCACAGCTCTGAGGAGCAGAGGATGAGGTCCCCCTGTCATTGCCCCATGGGAGTGGTTCAGCAGTGGAGACCCCAAGGGCAACGAAGGGTCTGGAGCACAAGGAGAAAAGTCTTGAGAACTTCTGAGGAGCTGGGGGTGTTCAGCCTGGAGAAAAGGAGGCTGAGGGGAGACCTCACTCTGTACAGCTCCCTGAAAGGAGGGGGCAGCCAGGGGGGGTCGGTCTCTTCTCCCAAGGAACAGGCCATGGGGCAAGAGGAAACAGCCTCAAGTTGCACCAGGGGAGGTTTAGGATGGAACTTGGGAACAATTTCTTCTGGGAAGGGCTGTGAAGCCTTGGCAGAGGCTGCCCAGGGCAGTG
>BJBW01010800.1:37194-51100 GCA_004320125.1 Scolopax mira
AGTGGTGGAGTCCCCATCCCTGGAGGGATCTAGAAGCTGGGCAGACATGGTGCTGAGGGACACGGGTCAGGGGTGGGTTGGGCAGTGCTGGGTTGATGGTTGGACTCCATGAGTCCAAGGGAAAGATCCCTTCCAACCGGGGCAATTCCATGGTCCTTTTTGCACCTGGACGTTACCACTGCAGGGGGGGTGAGCCCCTTTGTCCCCAAGCACTGGGTGAGGGAGGGAGCCCCTCACTGCGGGGGGGGACACGGGCTGGAGCTCGCCCAAGGTCCCTCTCCCTGGTCCTGGCAGCACCTCGGAGCTGGCAATACATGTCCCACACACAGCAGGGAGAGCTCCTGCTCCCAAGGGTTGTGCTGCCCGAGAGCCGAGTGAGTTGTAATAATAAAACAAAAAACACCCCCGCCCAAAAAAACCACAAACCCCACCACAAAAGAAAAACACCCCAAAAAAACCCCAAAATAATCGGGGGATTCTCTGCCTCCCCCGTTGGTCGCTGTGTGCCTGGGTGGAGTGACTTGGGAAGAGCTGGAAGAGCTAAAACCGTGTCCGGTGGTGACGGTCACGGGGGTCCCTGTCCCTGCAGGTGCAGAGGTGTCCGTCAGGGAGGAGTCAGACACGGATCCCAACCAGAGCGATGAAGCAGAAGCTGAAACTTCCCCCACAAAATCTCCGACGACTCCCAAGTCCATCAAGTGCAAGAATTCATCAGGTAATGAGTGAGCCCATCCCCGTCCCGCTGGGGCTGCCCAGGGCTCTTTCCTGCCCAGGACTGGGCCCCCCAGAGCTGTGGAGGTGTGGGTGTAAAACCAGAGCAGATGTGAGAAGCTCCACCTAAACCTGAGGAGGAACTTCTTTGCTGTGAGGGTGGCAGAGCCCTGGCAGAGGCTGCTCAGGGAGGTGGTGGAGTCTCCTTCTCTGGAGACATTCAAACCCACCTGGACACGTTCCTGTGGGACCTGCTGTGGGTGACCCTGCTCTGGCCGGGGGCTGGACTGGGTGGTCTCCAGAGGTCCCTTCCAACCCCATGTCATTCTGTGAGAAGGAGCAGGGGTTCACCCCTTATTCTCCCGCAGGGGAGAGGGAGGTGCTGATCTCTCTGGCCCGTATCACAGAGCTGGTCTGTGGGTCTCACCAACTGTTCTCCCCCCCATGCCCCCCCCTCCCGGGGCTGATGGGGCGCTTTAGGAGCCAGTTGTGCTGCCCCAGACGTGAGCTGGGGCTGGCTCAAGCATTGATCTATCTGCTGGAGTCTCCCCCCATCTTCGCTCTGCCCGAGGCGGGTTTAACCCCTGCTGGATGAACTCCCCTGCTCTGGTGGCATCCGAAGCTGCCCATCTCCTTTGCCCCAGCCCTGGTGGGGTGGAACCCAGCTCTCCGTGGGGGGCAGCCCCACATTGGCCACCCCCATGAGCCCTGTTCCTGTCCTGGCTCAGGGAGGGAGGGAGGGGGGGAGGGCTGGTGAGCGGGGTCCGGGGCTGGACCGTGGTGTTGGCTTTCTTCTCCCCCCCCCAGATTTCTCCTTGTTTTCTTACAACAACGGCGTGGTGATGACGTCCTGCCGGGAGCTCGACAGCACCCGCAGCGCCCTCTCTGCCGCCTCCGCCTTCGCCATCGCCACGGCGGGAGCCAACGAGGGGACCCCCACCAAGGAGAAGTACCGCAGGATGTCCCTCGCCAGCGCAGGTACCCTGCCCCGTGCCACCCGGAGCCGGGGATGTGGCTGTGGGGTGCCTGTTTCTGCTCCACTGGGCTGGGAGGCAGCCCCCCCCCCACAAGAAGGCATCTTAGGGGTGCTGGGGAAGGCATCTTAGGGCTGCTGCTCCTTCCAGCAGCCCTGAAAAAGCCCCCAAAGCCCCAAAAGCCATTCCCGGGGGGGCGGGGCTGTGCTAAGGGCTCGCTGGCAGTTTCAGGCTTCCCGACGGACCAGCGGAACGGGGACAAGGAGTTCGTCATCCGGAGAGCGGCCACCAACCGGGTCCTCAACGTGCTGCGGCACTGGGTCTCCAAACACTCCCAGGTGGGTGATGGGGGTCTGTGGCCCCTCCCCGCCAGTGCAAATTTGGCTGCCTGCCGGGTGTCTGGAGGGACAATTTGGCTCTTCGTTTTTAATTAAGCAAATGAGTGGACCTGGGGAGAAGATGAAGAGTGTGGTGTGGGGGAGCTGGCAGCCCCTGGTGTTGGGGGGGGGGGGGGGGGGGGGGGGGGGGCGGGGGGGCAGGTATGGAGGTGTTTGGGTACTTGATGTGCAAAGGAAGGGAGCCGGGATCCACCATCACCCCCCAGCCGGGCTCAGTGGGATTTGAGTTGTGGGTTTGGTTCCTCTCGGGGGGTTTGAGGCTGGGGTCTGCATTAGGGGACCGCATGGCTTTCCTTGCTGTCCCTTTGCCACTGGTTCTGGGAGCGGTACCATACTGGTTGTCACTGGGAAACCCCTGCACCTCTCCCCAGGCGGGTGATGCCGATTCAGTGGTACAGAGTGAGCCCGGTGCCTTCCCGGATGGTTCCCGTTTTCCAGATGCCATGGGCTGGGATTTTGGAGGGGGGGGAGAGACAACCTCTGCCCTTGGCTGAGCAGCCGAATTCCCCACGGGGGCATCGGTCTGGGCTGGGGTTAACTGGGAGCTGCTGGGGACCGGCCTCCCTGGTGTTACGGCTCCTTTACACCGTGTCTGTGCCGGCTCCGGCAGGACTTTGAAAGCAACGAGGAGCTGAAGTTCCGAGTGATTGGTTTCCTGGAGGAGGTTATCCACGACCCCGAGCTCCTCACCCAGGAGAGGAAAGCAGCTGCCAACATCATCAGGTGAGGAGCCGTGGGTGGGAGGAGGCTTTTCTGGGGCTCAGGAGGAGGCGAGGAGGAGGATGTTGAGCACATCCATCTCCCGGACCAGGAACCTGGTCAGGGGCTGTGGGTGAGGTGTGACTCCCCACACATGCGGCCATCTGTGGCCTCGGTTAAGGGTGGGTTTTTTTTCTCTTTAAACCAGGAAATGGGGCTCAGAAGCATTCTGGTGCTCGCTGAGTGAGGAACCACAAAGCTATGCTGTGCCCCCCCCGGGGCGAGCAGCTCCAGTGCTTCCCCACTAAAGTAACGCTGTCTTTTCCTGCCGTAGGACCTTGACCCAGGAGGACCCAGGAGACAATCAGATAACCCTGGAGGAGGTTGTACAGATGGTAAATACCCTTTTCCTCCCTGTCACACAGCCAGCTCATTGCAGAGCAGCTCTTCCAGCCTGGGGTGAAGGTTTTGTAGCATCGGGGCCAGATGTGAGCACAGCTGGAGCTGTTACAGGCAGGGGTGGTGCCGGTCCAGCCCACCCAATGCTCAGCCCTCCTGCACCATCGCAGGACAGCTGGAGCGGGCATGGACACGCATCTGGAAATGCATGGATTTCCCCAGAGTAAAACTCTGGGGGTTCCCACCGTGTCCTCTGTGTCCCCAGCCCCACACCGGTGCTGCCGTGGCCAGTTCCAAGTGATGGGCACTGGCCCAGCTGGCTTTGGCTCCCCTGGGAGCAGAGCCCTGGGAACGTGCCGTGGATGAGCAACCTGGAGGGACTGAAGAAATGTGCAGCTCTAGTGCCCAGGACTGTTGGGTTTGGGGGGGTGTGTGTGTGTGTGGTTGGACTCGGTGATCTCAGAGCTCCTTTCCAACTGGGACGATCCTGTGATTCTGTGACCCCTCCGCTGGGGAGCCCCCCGGGGTGCTCTGTGCCTTCCCACATGGCCCCGGTGCTGCTGAGTGCCACCAGTGCCACTTGCCCACCCGGTGCTTGGTGTCACAGCACCCCATGATCTGTCAGGGAGTGCCCCCCAGTGCGCACCCCCCACAGCCCCCCGGAGCCTCTCCATGGGCCCTTGAGCCGCCCCAGAGGGAGCAAACCCAGCTGGTGTTTGCACCACGGGAGCCGCTTTCACAACCCCCTTCCCACGGCGGGAGGGATTTGGCAACCGGCTGGTAACTGGTGCTACTGGGGGGATTTCCTGGGTCCAGTTCACCCTGGGGGGGAGGGAAAGGGCCTGGAGCCGCTCTGCTGTGGTGACCCCCCTGCTTTGCAGAAGATGCTGGAGGGTGACGATGCTTCTTCTCAGGGTGAAGCAGGGCCCCAGGGCAGGGGGCTCAGCTGGACCGTGGCATCACCTGCCCGTCCTGCATCCGGGAGGGGGGCCATGGGAGGAGGGGGAAGGGTTTGACCCTGAAAGAGGGGGGAGATGGAGCTGAGCTGTGGGGAAGAAGTTCTTTGGTGTGAGGGTGGTGAGAGCCTGGCCCAGGTTGGCCAGAGAAGCTGTGGCTGCCCCATCCCTGGAGGGGTTCAAGGGCAGGTTATAGGGGGCTTGGAGCCACCTGGTGTGGTGGGAGGTGTCCCTGCCCAGGGCAGGGGGTGGGACTCAAGGAGGGTCCCGGCTGCCTTGGGGAGTAACTGGTGGGACTGGAGGCAGCGCAGAGCACCCGCACCCACCTCCTGCCACCCTGTGTGCTCTGTGCTTTGCACCTCATCCCTCCCAGCCCTGTCCCCAGAGCCATCCACCGTTCCTGATCGTGCCGCTCCCTCCCGGTGCGATGCCAGCTTGGCCCCTCTTTCCCCTGCAACCCCATGGTGGGAGCTGCTCCCTCCCCTCCCCTGGAACCCCAGCAGCAGAGAGCAGGGGTGTTGGGGCAGGATTTTGACCATTCCCTGCTGGCAAAGCCTGGAGTTTGGGCTGTGTGTGCCCTGAAATGCCACAGAGCCCGAGCTCACTCCCTGCGGGTCTGGGGCCAGAGGTTCTCGCCATCAGCCCTGGTGGCTCCAGGCACAGGGCCCCCCAATTCCCCCCCCGGAGCTGGGCAGGGGAGACTGTCTCCCTTCTACTTTTCTGGACATCCCTTGGAAGAACCATCCCAAGCAGCAGCGGGGTCCAGGAGCTGCCAGCCCCAGGGGTCTCTGGTGGCCAAGCAGGCGGGCAGGGGGCAGTGGCTCAGCAGCACCGCTCCCATGGGGATCCCCCCATGCTTTATTAATTAATCTAGATCTAATTACACAGTCCTAGAGCAAAAAAGGCAGCAGTGGAGAAGGTCAGTTAATTTAGTGTCTGTGCGTGTGCTGGGATGATAATGTAATTAACACCGTGGGGCTGGCAGGGCTCTGTGAGGCTGGTGCTCCCCAGCAGGGGCGGGATGCGGGATGCGGTGCCTTGGGATGGTTGGACCAGCGCGGCGTGTGCGGTGCCTGCGGTGTGTGCGGTGCCTGCGGTGTGTGCGGTGCCTGCGGTGCGGGGGCTCTGCCTGTGCCCTGAGCCCAGGAGCCCTCATCCCTTTGTCCCGCAGGCGGAGGGGGTCAAAGCAGAACCTTTTGAAAACCACTCGGCCCTGGAAATAGCAGAACAGCTGACGCTGCTGGATCACCTGGTCTTCAAGAAGATCCCATACGAGTGAGTGATCTCCCACCAGCCAGGAAAGGCTCTGCTGGTCGCCCAGGGCTCCCTGGCCACCCTCTCCCCCATGTCCAGCTTGGCCTTGGCTAAACCCCAAGGGTGCAAACCCTTCCCAGCTGCCCAGGCTGGGTTCAAACCCTGTGGCTTATCTTGGTGTCCTGCTGTGGCTCAGGGAGAACCTCTCATGTCCATCACCTTTCAAGCCCATCCTTGTGGTCCCTTTCCAGCAGCGTTGGGCAGCAAAGGCCCTGGCACTTCCACCCCCTGCAGTGGAGCCAGCAGGGCTTGGGCATCCCAGAAAAATGGGAAATAAACATTGACCTGAATGTTGTCGTTCACAGAGAGTTCTTCGGGCAAGGCTGGATGAAGCTCGAGAAGAACGAAAGGACTCCTTACATCATGAAGAACACGAAACACTTCAATGATGTAAGTGCAGCCCCGGGGAGGGAGCGGGGGGACGGGCAAAGAGGAGCATTAACCAGGGACTGGGGTGTTGGAGGTTTATCTGCCCCCACGATGTGGACACGACGTGACCTGGGGGACCTGCTGCAGGGGAAGCATCTCCTGGTCCTGCTGGGGCTGCTGCAGCGAAGGGAAATCTTTTTTAAAAGTGCTGTGAGGCTGGAGGGTGCATAGATGTTGCCCGAATTCATCTTGACACGTGGGACCGGTGTCTCCCCCAAGGTGAGTAACCTGATTGCGTCGGAGATCCTCCGCAACGAGGAGATCAACGCGCGGGTGAGCGCCATCGAGAAGTGGGTGGCGGTGGCCGACATCTGCCGGTGCCTGCACAACTACAACGCCGTGCTGGAGATCACCTCCTCCCTCAACCGCAGTGCCATCTTCCGCCTGAAGAAAACCTGGCTCAAGGTCTCCAAGCAGGTAGGGATGTGGGGCTGACCCGCTCCTGGGGGTCAGGGCAGGGGGTGACGGGCTGGGTGTGGGGGTGTTGGGGTGACAGAAGACATGGGTGATGGATAAACAGGTGAGAAACAGAGTAAGGTTTTTGTGGGTCTCTCCCAGGAGGGAGGTGGTGTGTGAGCAGCTCAGACCCTGCATCACTGCCGGGTTTATTCAGGGAATCATAGAAGTGCCCGGGTTGGAAGGGACCTTTCAGATCATCGAGTCCAACCATCAACCCAGCACTGCCAGGGACCATCACTAGACCCTGTCCCTAAGTGCTGTGTCTCCCAGCTTTGAGAGGTCCTGCAGATCGGATGTGCAGTGAAAGAAACCTTTTTTAAAGAGTGACTGTAGCTGTAAATACAGAGACACACACACACACACACAGAGACAGACACCCCTTTATGCTGCTTTTCTGGGCTTCTCAGACCAATTATGGACGAGCAAAATGAATCCCTGTCTTGCGTTACTTGGGAAGCAGCTTGTACCCAGATGGCGCAGAGCCTGGCGGAGGCCGAGCCAGAACCACTCCGTGGGCTCCTCTGAATCTCAAACACTGTCTTTTTTTTTTTCCTGCAAAGTGACAAATCTGTAAATTAAGGCAGAAAGTGGGAGGCAGGAGAAGGAAACAAGCATGTGGCCTGTGTCTGTTGTGTGTTGGAGGAACTTTTTTTTCAAGCACTTGCTCGGCTCCTCTGGATGTCACCAGGAGCCAGGTGTGACCAGGGCAGAGTTTGTGCCTGCAGAGGTGTCGAGCAGCTGGATGGGATGGGATGGGATGGGATGGGATGGGAGCGACCCTGCGGCTCCGCAGGCTTCACCCCCCACCACCGCGGGGATGGGGGTTTCTTCCAGGGCCTTCTCCAAGCCCCCCTTTGGGTTTCTTGCAGACGAAGGCTCTGATCGATAAGCTACAGAAGCTGGTGTCGTCGGAGGGGAGGTTCAAGAACCTGCGGGAGGCGCTGAAAAAGTGAGTGACCGACGATTCTCCCGCGGCTGCTGCTGCCGGGGGGGGTGCTGGCGGCTGGGTGGGGACCCCCGCGGTGGCAGGGACCCTGCATCCCACCCCAGCTCCCGTGCTGCGGGCTTTGCTCTCAGGGTGATTTCAGAGCCTGCACTAACGAGCCCAGCAGGGACGGGGCAGCAGCTCCCGAGGATGGAGCAGTGGGGTCAATGAAAGGGGCTGCAAAGGGGCAAGTCACTGCCAGGCTCCTGCAGACCTTTTTCCCTCGGGGTTTGAACCCCCCCGTGCACCGTGTTTAGCTGCAGTGTCCCACGGGGGCAACTCTGAGAGGTGTTCCCAAGCCTTTGCTGGAGCTGCCCCCAGCTCACCCCACAGCCCGTGGCTTTGTGTGGGGCACGGCCGGGCTCACACTCATCCTCCCTGCCCGCGGGGAACGGTGGCTGCAGGACCAGCCTTCCCAGGGACAGGCTTCCTTCTGGGGTGTCTGTAAATTAGAGAATCCTTCAAACTCTGCTGACTGTGGAGTCCGACCCTCCTCCCCCCCAGAGTAAGGCATTTTTCTTTATTTATTTGTTCCTGGTTTGCTCCCCAAGTTGTGACCCTCCCTGTGTCCCCTACCTGGGCATGTACCTGACCGACCTGGCCTTCATCGAGGAGGGGACCCCGAATTACACTGAGGACGGCCTGGTGAACTTCTCCAAGATGAGGATGGTGAGTCTCCCAGCCCCACTGGGGCAGGCGGGGGCCGCATTGGAGTGATGCCCCTCGGTGCCAGCCAGGTCTATGCCCACCCCCCGCAGCCGGTGGTCGTCCACATGGCACCGTGTGGCCACACGTGTCCCCCTGCATGTGTACACACAGCTGGGGAGGATAAAAGATAGAAAAAAGCCCTGTGCGTTGAAGGTGGGGACGGGGTGCGCTCCGCCCGACACCCCCCTGGTGTGGGGACGTGGGGATGGTGGGGGTGGCTCTGCTCCAAATGGCTCCTGGGCTTTTCTCCCCACAGATTTCACATATCATCAGGGAGATCCGCCAGTTCCAGCAAACCTCCTACAAGATTGAGCACCAGCCCAAGGTAGGGCCTTTGTCCCGAGAGCCACCCGCTCCCCCTCCTCGGATCTTGTGTGTCGTGTCCCCCCCCCCGCGGTGTCCGAGCCCCCTCCCATTGCCGGCCGCTCCGGCGGGAAGGCGGGATGCTCCCGTAAGGAATGTTTTAGAATATAAGGAAATGCTGGCAGAGCCAGGACGGCTGTGGGGACCAGGACGACACTGGTGGGGGGGACAGGTGGTGACCTCCCTGCCCCTCTGGGCATGTGTCCCCTGCCCAGTTTCACCAGTGGGGTGATAGGATGGGGCTGCTCGCCCACCGTCCAAGCCTTGGCCAGAAGAAGGCAGTGCTGGCCCTCTCTGTCCCCAGCTTTGCTGCTGCTCCTTCCCAGCAAACGGGGCTGCCCTTTCGCTCTGGTTCTCGCCCAGACCCACCACCATCCTGGGCACGGCGGGCAGCAGCCCAGAACTGGTCCCAGTCCTGCCCGTTACCGCTGGGCTCTCCCATCCCTCCAGGTGACACAGTACCTGCTGGACCACTCCTTCGTGATGGACGAAGAAGCCCTTTACGAAGCGTCTCTGCGGATCGAGCCCAAGCTGCCCTCCTGAGTGCGGGGGTGTGTACACAGCTATACCATACTGTACATAGCGCTGCCTCCCGGGCGCCCCGGACTCGCTCCCCCCTTCCTGCTTCTCCAAGAAACCGCCCCCCTCCTCTTCCTCCTCCTCAGACCCCGCGTAGGATTCCCCGCATCCTCTAAGGTTTCACGCATCGACACTTTGCTGGAGTCCCCGTTTCTTTTCGATGATGTTATATTATTTTTATTTGTCATTTGTTCTTCTCGAGGGGGGGCTGGCGGTCGGGCAGAGGAACCCCCTGGTGCTCACCCCCCCGGGGTGGGGGGGGGTGGGGAAGGGGGATGGTGGCGGGGGGGGCACAGAGCAGCTCTCGCTGGGACTCCGAGGGCAGTACCATCCCCGGGCAAACTCTGTAAGGCGGGGGAAGAGAACGCATTAAAAGTTTATCCCTCCCTGCGACGCTGCCCTCTCTCTGTGTGCCACCCCCCCAGCGCTGGCCGGGCGCCGGGGGGGGACCCCGCGGCCGCTGCCCCCCCCCCGTCCCTCCTACCTCGGGAAGATGGAACCGTCCCCTTGAGCCTCCTCGCTGCCTGCGGCCCCAGCAGCTTCCGTGGATTTGCTATAGGCGCCGTCCCCGTGAGCACCACCGTAACACGCTGTAGGGTTAGGGAAACAACCACCAAACAACACCACAACCAGAGATGACCGAGTGTTTTTATTACATATACTGTAATCCTGTCTAACCGCCTGCTAGCAGGAGTTATAGTAATGTAGTGCTTATTCTGTGAATATTACCATGTATTTTTTACCTTGTACAGCCTCGGAGCAGGGTGTGACGTTGCGGTGGCAGGCATGCTCCACCCCCACAGCCACAGCAGTGCCTCCTGCTATGAGAGTTCTCTTTCAAGCCCTAAGGAAAAAAAAAAACAAACAAAAAAATTATATAATTATTTCAACTCAACAGCTTGTTTGGAACAAAAAAAAAAAAAGCAAAAAAAATATTAAAAAAAAATTCCTTTACTTCTTTTTTTTTTTTTTTTGTAAAAATATATGTTTCCTGATTACCTCTTGCTAATAAATCTATTCTATCTCAGGGTGAAACGGGGCCTTTGGTATGGTTTTTAATCGGCGGGGAAACGCCGGATTCCTGCCGAAAAGAGGAGGGGCGGGGCGTTCTCCCCCGGGCCCCGCCCCTTTCCTCGCCCACCGCCTCGAGACCACGCCCCTCTCCCCAATCCACACTCCGCTCTACGCCCCGCCCACTGCGCACGCCCCACCCCTTCCCCGCCCACTGCCCCCTCGACGCCCCGCCCGCTCCCGCGCCCCTTTCCGCACACGCCACGCCCCTTTCCCTGCCCATTGACCAATCCCCCCGCCCCCTGACCAAATCCCCGCCTCTTTCCGCGCATGGAAACGCCCCCTCCCCCCCCGCCCCGCGACCTCCGCGCCCGGCGGCGGCTCGTCCCAGTTCATCGCGGCCATGGACTGGGTCGCGATACTGGTTTCGGCCGCGCTCCTGGTGCCCAGCGCCGCCTGGGAACCCAGTGCCGAAGGTAAAGGGGTACCGGGGTGGGGGGGAGGAGGAGGGGGGGAGGCTCGGGGCGGCGAGCCGAGCTAAACCGAGCCGAGCCAGTCATTGACACCTCCCCCACAGATGAGCTGCAGTTCAAGGCCTGGATGCTGCAGGTAAAGCTCTAGGGGGGTGCTCTGGGGACCCCTGGGGAGTGTTGGGGATCAGGGTGTGATGGGCTTTGCCGCCCCCCCCCCCCCCCCCCCCCCCCCCCCAGGGCTTTGCCCCCCCCCCCCCCCCAACCCTCCCACCGGCAGAACAACCGGCGGTACGAGCCCGGCGAGTATCCCTGGCGGCTGCGCGTCTTCCTGGGCAACAAGAGGCAGATCGAGGAGCACAACGCGGGCAACCACAGCTTCCAGAGTAGGAGCCGCTTCTTCCCCACCCCCGGCCCACGCTGGCTGTGAAGTCCCAGCTTTAGCGAGAAAAAACCCAAACCCTCCTATTTCCTCCTCCTCCTCCCCCTTCCAGTGGGGCTGAACCAGTTCTCAGATCTCACCTTTGATGAATTTAAGAAACTGTACCTGTGGAGAGAGCCCCAGGTGAGTGGGGGGTGGGTGGGAAGGGGCCCCGCGGGGTGGCCTTTGCATCCTGCTGCACCCCCATGTGGGTCAGTACCCCTGTCTGCAGCTGTCTCTGCTGCATCCCCCCTTTGCTCAGTGCCCTGTCCCCCCAGAGTCTGGCTAAGAGTGAGGTGAGCCCCCCCAGAGGTGAGCCCCCCCTGTCCCCCGCTGTCCCAGCTCTCAGCCGCCTCTGTCTCTACGCCCAGCTCTGGCCAAACTCTCACTTCCACTTTCAGCTTTGCAGCTTAATCTCTATTTTTATGGGTAGACCCAGGGCCTGTTCCCGGCTCTTTGGGGAGTTAGGGCTCCCTGAGCAGCTCTGGGGGTGCGGGCTGGCAGTGCCCCTTCCAGGGCTGGCTCAGGGCTCCCCGGCTGGCGTGGCTAGTGTACAGGGGGCCGTGGCCACACAGCAGGCAGTGTGGCGGTCCCCTGGCACGGTGGCTTGCTGCAGCCCTCCTGCCTCGCTCTCAGAACTGCTCAGCCACGAAGGGCAACTTCCTGCGCGGCTCTGGGCCGTACCCAGACTCCATCGACTGGAGGAAGAAGGGAAATTTCGTGACGCCCGTGAAAAACCAGGTGAGGAGCGTGTGTCATCGGGGGTGCAGCAAGAATGGGCTGGGAGAGGGGGGATCCGTGGCGGGAGGAGGAGTGTGGGGGTTGCGTGCCCCCAGGGAAGCAGGTTCCCCCCAGATCCCCTCCATCGCTGGGGCAGGGGTGGCAGGGGCTGGCAGAGGCCAGGGTCTTTTGGGCAGGGGACAAGCAGAAGGGGAGGCCTGGCTGCGGGCAGGGAGTGGAATCACTGTGCTCTTGACCTGCCCTTCTGCCCCGGCCCTGCCGTTTTGGGGAGGCTGGTGACCCCACGGCCCGTTACGGACCAGCTCCTCTCCGGTTGCCAACGCAGGGCCCCTGTGGGAGCTGCTGGACCTTTTCCACCACGGGGTGTTTGGAGTCCGCAATCGCTATTGCCACGGGAAACCTCCTCTCGCTGGTAAGAGACTCCTCGACTCCTCTGTGCTCTGACAGCGGGTCCTGCCTCCGGTTACCGGGGGGGCTCCAGCAGGGCCAGCCCACCCCTGCCCGGGACACCCGCCGGCTGCTTGTTCCCACTCTGGCTGTGGGACACTGGGTGCTGTCCCTGTCACCTCTCGGGATGTGTCCTGCTGCCCTGGGCTTGGGCAGAGCCCTTCTCAGAGCGGGATGAAACCAGAGGGGCCGGAGGGTGACGGGTCCTGCCCCTGGGAGCAGGCGTGGGTGGCCAGAGCCAGGGCCGGGGCTACCAGCCGTCAGGAGCTCCGTGCGGCAGCAGAGCCAGCAGCGCACTGTGAGGCTGTTTAATTTTTTAAACTGCCAGAGGACGTATGTTCTGGAAGAAGCAGCCGGGCAGCAGCCACTCACATGCCTTCCCGGGATAGCCAAGGGGGGTGTGAGTGTGGAAAACAAACTTGACCTTTGGAGGGGATGTCCCCAGCGCCCCCCTGGCGGGACAGTGGCTGGGTGTTGGGAGGAATTGCAGCCCGAGCGTCTCCAGCCCGACCTCCTCCTCCCACTCCTTGGGACGTGGACCCCTTCCCGGGGGGGTGGTTCCCGGTGGCGGGGGCTGCGGGTGGGTTTCCCGCCGCGTGGTCTGACTCCCCGTGCAGGTGTTGAACGTCTGCTGACTCGAAACGCTCTCCCGCAGGCGGAACAGCAGCTGGTGGATTGTGCCCAGGCTTTTAACAACCACGGCTGCAGCGGGTAAGGAGCACACGGTAACCAAGAACAGAAACAGGAGTATCTTGTGCTCCGTGACCCACAGCCTCCCTCCAGATCTAGTGTCGGGATCTGGGGATGGTTTTTGTTTCCCGGGTGAGGGAGGATACTTACGGGATTGGATTTAGTTTCTCCCTCCCTGGAGGTCAGACTCTTTCACTAAATCTCCAGCATTTCCTAACCCTTGTTGTTCCTCTTGTCTATTAGTTTTTCTCTGATATTTGCTCTGTTGCAACACCTTCTGAGGCCGCAGTCACGGGTGCCCTGAGGCTTTACCAGGGCAAACAGGGGGAGTTTTATCTGTTGCTGTCTTGGTGGGTCACGTGCATCTCGTGCTGCTTTAAGAAACCCCCAGAAACCTCCACTTCCCCTTTGGTGAATTCCTGCTGGCTTTCTGAAATCTGAACATCCTTTGTCGGAGAAGGGGTCCTTGAGGACTGTTCAAAGAGCCAAGCCCAACCCCTCCGGCTGCTTTTTCTTCTCCTGACTCCTCCTCAGTCACAGACACCCACCTCTGGGTGAGCTGGCACGGCTGGGGCTGTGTGGGCGAGGGGACATTCTCCCCGGGACCTGGGCACCCCTGAGATGGGGATCTTCCTGTCCCTGTAGGACCATCCAGACGGCGATGGGCTGGGCCAGGAGTCCCAGAGAGGGAGACAGGGCAGGAACAGGCTGGAGTTTGTGCCGTTAGAGGGTCTGGAGTACACACTGTCCTTCCCCTTTTCCCCCCTGTGCAGGAGGGGTCCATAGGGCTGGGGGGGACGACACACTGATGGCTCTGCTCTGCATATACTGCAGTGTTCAATCTTCATGGTTGGAAGGGACCTTTGAGATCATCCAGTCCAACCACAGAAAAACATCAAAAAAACCAACAAAAAACCCCCACCAAAACTAACAACTACCCCAAAACCAGACACAATCCAACAGTCTCGGGCACTAGAGCATGCCCTGACGTGCCACGTCTACACATTTCTTAAATCCCTCCAGGGATGGTGACTCCAGCATCTCCCTGGACAGGCTGTTCCAGGGCCTGACCACCCTCTCTGCAAAGTCATTCTTCCTGATATCTAATCTCAGCCTCCCCTGCCCCAACTTCAGACCATTCCCTCTGCTTGT
>BJBW01010801.1:8235-54464 GCA_004320125.1 Scolopax mira
GGATGGGGCAGCCACAGCTTCTCTGGGCAACCTGTTCCCCAGCAAAATTACTCCAGTTTATACCAAGCAAGGATCTGAGCTTCTCTGTTCATTCCCATTACAGGGCAGAGCTTCAGGACAGAGAAGGCTCTGACCAGAAAATCCAGCTCCAAACACCACCACCTGAAGCTCCTGAGCTTTGCCTGGCCTCTCTCCCCACTCACACCTCTTCATGGGGACTCACGTGTCTCAGGGTACAGCAAGGAACATCAGGCTGTTAGGGGTTGGAGGGAAAGAGGGGGAAGAGGAAGGTCATTGAGAAAGTCTCACAGGTCCAGAGCCTGCGTTTGCATGTGTTTTGCATATTCAAACACCCACTGAAAGGAAGGGCCATTCTATGAGCAAGCCACCAGTGTCAGGTTATTTGTACTACCTGCAGGACTTTGCTTGGCAAAGCGGAGATGGCAAGGTATGGAACATCGCTATCCTCTGTGATCATTTCACACAATATTTAACCCAAATTCCCAAGGGCTCAATATTTTTATGCTTTCCCTCCTCCTCCTTATTCCCTTCAGCAACAGCTGGCTTCCTCACGGCATCCGGAGACAAGAGCAGAAGCCGAGGATAAAGAGATTTGTGACACCTTCAGCCCAAGCATGCTCAAAGAGTTTGGAGGGCGATGAGCTCATCCATGACTAGTTCCCCATTTTGAAAGCTCCTCTGAACCACTTCTTGGACCTCTGGAGCTGTGCCCATCATTGTTTTAAAGCAAACCATCTCTTTTCTTGAGGGCTGTGACCCACTCGAGGCCAACCCAACCCCACAGCAACTCCTTTGTAGTCGGCTCTGCTGTCTGGGGCTGGAATCTGGGATCCCTGCCCTAAGAAACAATGCTCTGTTACCATGTATATTTCTATAGAGAGGAAATGAAATGCAAGTTGGATGGGCTAATTGCAGTGGAATTTGCATTCAAAGCATTTACTGTGGAGCCTGAATGGTCACAGGATTTCTGGAAGTCATTCCTGCTTGTCCATCATCAGCCCTGAAAGGCCAATGGGATAACTAGAAATTTAAAATTAGTATCGTGCAGACAAACTGGATGCAGTGCATCAGATCTGATGAGATCAGAGCTAACTCAGGTGGTCAAGCAGCTGGGAAAACCAATTTCCAGGCCGAGGTGAGAGAATGTTGTTTGGTTTTTTTTTAATTCAAGAAAGTGCTTCTCTGCTCCATGCTAATAAACTGACTGCTGGAATTGCTCCTCAGACGGCGTGGTCCAATTCTCATTGATTACTCCTACCCCCCTCAGCCAAACCACATGCTAAGACCAAGTGCATAAGCTTCAGCAGGTGCCGCAGTGTCTACATCTCCACGTGGTTTGAGGTACAGTCAGATGTGAAGCACAGCTGGCCTCTGTTGCCACCTCATACAGAGTTTGAGGATAGATCTAAAGAGCACCACAGGTTTGTAAGAATACCAGGAAAAGTTCTAACTTAGGAGCCTAGGAACTGAGGCAGGTTTCATAGAATCATGGAATAGTTCAGGTTGGAAGTGACCTTAAAGACACCTGCCACTAGACCCACTAGACTCCAACATATTGAACCCCTCCAGGGATGGGGTATCCACAGCTTCTCTGGGCAACCTGTTCCAGTGTCTCACCACCCTCACAGGAAAGAATTTCTTCTTAATATCTAATCTAAGTCTCCCCTCCTTCAGTTTAAAACTGTTACCCCTCATCCTATGGCTCTACTCCCTGATCAAGAGTCCCTCCCCATCTCTCCTGGAGCCCCTTTAGGGACTGGAAGGAGCTCTAAGGTTTTTACTGTTAGGAAGAAAGATGCTGGGGCTACTCCATAGTGCTCTCCCTGTTCCTGGCCAAGCCCAGCATCATCAGTGTGTCTATCCATCACAGCCCTTGTTTATGTGTCTTCTTCTATCTTTTTCTGGTAGAAGTTAAGGGACTACCATAAGCAAAAAGAAAGCTAAGCAGAACAGACGAGCAGACAGACAAGACAGACAGACATATTGCCTCAGAGAAGGGCAGACATCAGCAGCGATGCTCCCACATGTGAAAGGAGAACCATGAGCAGGGAGGACATCCCAGCCCAGCTGACAGAAAGGAGGAGATCTCTGCACACACCAAGCCCCGGCTGCGGTGGAAGCCAGGGGAAAGCTGGCCAAAGAGCTCTCACAAAGGACACTGAAAAGGCCTCAGTGAGGAGCAGCCTGACCTAAGGGCTGTGAAAGTCCATGGAAGGACTCCCCAGCCCCTGGATCAGAGTGAAATGGGAATTAGAACAGAACATTTCTGAGGGTCCCCTGAAACAAATTAAAATGATAGATTACCTTACTGCTTCATATCATGTTTTACGGAATTATCTATCAAGTTATACCTTTCATATGCTGTGGGATCGTTCTTTTTTCCTTCTAGCTTGGACTGTGAAACTAAACAAAAGCAATCACTTCAGAACAGCTAAAAGAGCCACTGCACTTTCCATAGAATCATAGAATTGTTTAGGTTGGAAGGGATGACTTTTCAGATCATCTAGTCCAGCCGCCAACCTAACACTGACAACAACCATCACTAACCCACGTCCCTCAGCACCACGTCTGCCTGTCTAAAACACCTCCAGGGATGGTGACTCCACCACCTTCCCAGGCAGCCTGTTCCAATGCCTGATAAACCTTTCGGTATAAAATTTTTTCCTAATATCCAACCTAAACCTCCCCAGTGCAGCTTGAAGAAGTTTCCTCTTGTCCTATCAAGAACACAGTCCTTACCCCCAGCCCTCTACCAGAGGGGACTTCTATTTGCAAAAAAACACTGGGTCAGAATTTCGTAACTGGGCAGGCTCTCTCTAATGAGAAAGAAAATTAAAATTCAAAATGGTAGAATACCTCAAACAGCAGGGATGGGCAGTAATGGAAACAAAACCCAAATGTAACGTCTCGTTTCCATAACTACTCCAGCATTTTTCTCAAAATCAACGAAAAGATGGCAGGGTAGTACATGCAGCTTCACTGAAGCCATCGGCCTCTGTGTGGGTCACCCAGATACGGAGAAGTCATTTGCACACATAAATACCACTCCTGCTCCCCAAACAACTGTAGACCCAGAGCTGGGAAAGGAGGTCACACGCCGTCTTAACGCTGACAATCCCCTGATTGTCAAGGCATACAAAAATAAAAATTTTGTCTTGACTTCAGCTGCAAAGAAAGGACAGAGGGTTCCATTACAGCCAGGTGCAACCCCCGAAATAGAGCTAACTGCTGCCAGGCAGCACTCAGGAGAAACATCCTTCCCTAAACATGGCTCTTTGCTCCTTTGAATTGCATGTGTCCAGTGCAAGCACCAGCAGGACTGAACAGCCCACAGAAACCTTCTGTGGGTTTTTTAACACAAAGCTGACTATGTATCCTACTGGACTCAGGTATTGGAACTGAAAGGGAAGCAGGTAGGGGCTGTCCAGTAAAAAGTTGTGCAAGCTTACGATCAGAGGGAAATAAGGTGAGGAAAGGTAAGAGGAAAATTTCAGGGTTAAAGCTGTGTCTCGCTCTCATAAACTGATCGAGAAAATAAACAAAATTGGCAACTACTTCCATCTTGCCATGATGACAAGATGAGTCATCATGCAATGATGATTGCATCCTGCCTGGTTGACTGATCAAGCCAAAGATTGCTTCCCCAGCAGCCATCACTACCAACTCAGTCCAGTTTTTGCTAATAAGGAGCTTTCTGTTTCAAATATTGCCATCTTGTGGAAGCTGCTGGGACAGACCAACGAGACACCGGCAGCTGTAAATACTGCTCGTTCCTGGATCCTGGATGTTCCCAGCCACAGGGTGCTGAGGCTGAGTTGGTTATGCTGCACAGACCCTACTGCATCCCTCTGTAAAGATGTTTGTAGCTCTCAGCAACAGAGCTGAGAACCTCTGAACCCTACCTGACAAGGCCCTGACGTGGTGGACACCAGGTCGTGTAGGCCATACCCCCAGGCTCTGAGATGCCCAGACCCCGAATCCTGATCTCAGATGGTTAAACAAAACCTGAACCAAAGTATCTCAAACTGCATTGCTCTGGCTAACAAGGCCACCAATACTGCAACCGAGACCTAGGAACTCAAGGTCAGAACGAAATAAGCCCTGGGTTAATCCTTTGGAGATACAGAGAATCAGTTCCTCAGCTGGTAAACACTGGCAGAAACCCAGACTTGAGCTATGTGAATTCACACCAGCTGAAGATTTTGCCCATACCTGCCCTTCTGCACAGCCTGGAAGTCATTGTAATTATTTATATTTTTTTTTTTAAATAAAATTTTTAAATTCAGTGACAGGAGAAACATCTTACCTGTGGAATCAGTGAATGGCTAAACAAGCATATGACAAAACAATGGCATGGCATGGACACGACTCTAGGTAATGGAAGAGTAATCAGCAAAGATGATTACCTGTGGCTTATTGACTCTGCGTGTAAGTCTGGGAGGTGGCTGTGTTGTGACAGTAGAGGAAGAGAGGGCATAGGAAGAGAGAGGAGCAGATGAAGAGAATGCTTTTGAGTCTGCAGACTTTTGAAGAAAAGAAAAGTCGGTCAGCTTGGCACACACTCTCTTATCACAATCACTGCTAGTGATAAGAGCATCCACTATCCAGTAAGTTCGATGCACACACAGCAAACGTAACTTCATGCAAGGGCAAGTGCAGTTTCCCATTGGTTTGTCAGAGCTGACCACCTCATTCTGTTTTAAACATGCAGGTTATGCCTGTAAAATAGGCTACTAAAAATGTATCCAGTCTTTATGCGGCCTTCAAAACACTTTTGGTTATGATTCAAGCAGAAATCAAACAATTTGTTGTAAGATTTCCCAGTGTGAAATGTGTCATTTTAGAAACCCTAGCCCCTCGTTATTTAATGCTGGCAGATGAACTATGTCATGGAGGCTACTGTAGGGCATCCAAGATGACTTTGAGCTCTGCAAACTTCCACTCTTACACAAGATAGCACAGGGGTGCTGTAATTTATTTGGCATTTGTAGCACACAATGGATCCCAAGTCAACTGAGAGCTGCAAAATAAGTCAAATCTCCTTTATCCAGACTGGGGGCAGAAGATAATGCTGTAGGAGCTACTGCAAGGTTCCCCTGTGGTCCCTCTCCTCGTGACCTACAGCTACGTATAACTGAAAACTCTTGGGGAAAAAGTATCACTAAGTCTAATTCTCATTTGTAGGTAGGCTCTCTCACATAATTTTGGAAATGCAAAGCTAATAAATTCCATTCAATAAATAGACAACAATCAAGCCTCTTGACTTAGTCATGCACATCGCAGACTAAGGTTCACTAAACCACAGGCTCCAGGATCCACGGGGGACAACTTTAGTGATTCCACGAGCCAGGCTGACATTTACAAGGCTTTTAAGTCTTTGGCTTTAGGAGGAACAAATAAATCCTATCTCCAAAGATGATCCATTGCACACTGGAAAATCTCAGGATAGCAAGGAATTCTCCACAGTGAGGTATATGGGTATATACCACCTACGTGATACTTTCATCTGACACATCTGGTGACATATGGGACAATCACCTCATTAGATATTGAGTCAGTCCTGTGCTATCTCTTGAAAATTATATTATACTGCTCCTGAGCACTCTTCTAAAAACTTTTTGATCTGCTCTCCAGTGAATGCCACTGGTGACCCCTGGGAGAAGGTCTTAGGATCATCAAAACGACACGTGGCAGCCACTGGCTCTGCCTGGCCAGCACAGCAACACAAACCTCAGCACACCAGTTAAAACCAGGGATTCAGAGCAGCACACACGCATGCAGGAGAAGTACCTTCTTTTCCCCGCTTTGGAACTTTCCCAAATCACCTTTCCTCTCGCCTCTTTTCTCGGCTTTACCTCCCTGCACAATAGCCATTAGCTCCTGACACAACTGGTTGTCCTCGGAGGAACCCCCGGGTCTTTTTTCGGGGCTCCCACGCATGTCTAGCTGGGATGGTTTCAGGCAACGCTCGACAGAGACCTCGGGAAGAGCCTGAGCCCCCTTTTCGGGGTCACTGCCGCCCTCTCTAGTCTTTTGGAGCCAGGCTTGGCTGCTCGGAGCAGCTCCATGCTGCCCTGCGAGGAGGCTTTCGGGGCTCTCCACCCCCCAGCGAGGGGAGTCGGAGTAGCTCACGCCGGGAAAAGGGGAGCCAACAAACTTCTCTTCGCTCTGGGGAGTGGCCCGATAGGAACTGGGAGGTCTGGAGGAGTAAGGGGGCAACGGGGATTTAATGGACCTGGGAGTCGAGGAGCCAGAGAGGTGAGAATGGTGGAGGCTGACCGTGGGGGAAGGACTGGCCGCGGCAGGAGGCGAGAGATAGTCAGTGTGAGGGAGGGAGGCTTCAGGCAGAGGAGGCAATGGAGGAGTTATGGCAGGAGTGGTGCTTGGAGACACTCCCACGGTCAGAGCAATCCACTCGGAGGTGACGGCCTGCACCTCCGGAGATAAAGCGCGGCGCGCGAAAGGCAAAGGCGGAGGAGTTGGTGTATGGAGCAGCTCAGAGCTGGGAGACTTGAAGGAGACAAAAGCAGGAGAGAAAAAGAAAAGAAAAAAAAAAAAAGAAAGAAATGAACAACAACAATAACAAAAAATAGTAAAGGAAAATAGAAAACGACCCAGCAAAAGTAAATGGAGAGCGAGCGAGTGTGGAGAGGAGCAGATCTGTGACCAAGCATGGTGGTGGAGAATGTGTCCACAGCTACTCCAACCACAGAATCCAGTCTGAATCTGTGCTGCTAATACCCTTCTGCCTTTGCCAGAGTCCCAGACATTAAATGACTCATGGAAGACCTTAGATTTCACATACCATATGCTCTAAGATCCTCAGGGACGCAGGGAAGCCACCATCCACGATGGCAGCATGTGGCTTTTGACTGGCCTGGCAGTAATAGCTGGGGGCCCAGCAGCTCTCACTGTGGAGCCAGTTGGAATTCACTGCTTCAGTGAATTTTGACTTTATCCAGCTCTTGCATGAGTAATGCCTGCCCCTCAAGAAACCTGCACTGCTGAAGCTGTGGAGGAGAAATGGATCAGAAAAGCCAGCTGTGGCTGTTTGGCCTTTGGGTGATTAAAGTAGGTCCTATGTTGATAAAGGCAGAACACACGACTGAGCTCTGCCCTTAGCTATTAGCCACCAGCCACACCAGTGAGATCAGCTACTGATCGGAGGGTTTCTCAGTCCTCTGCCAAGTTAGGCAAAAAATTAAGGGAGAGAATTAATTTACTACAGGAGGAAGCAAAAGAATAACAAGAGAAATCAAAAAAGGGTGGATACAGCCTCTTCCATCAAAGGGAGAAGCTTGTAGAGAGCTGGTGGTGAACAAGGCACAGCTATGGAGAGACTGCCAAGCCCAAACACAGAAGCTCAGCTGAGGTCCACTTTGACAAGCAACAAGTCTTTCCTCTTTACTGTGGCTGAGAATAAAAACACTCCTTCTAGGGAAGATCCAGACAGACAGCAGGCATGAGCCACAGCAGCCTTTCCCATCCATCCTGTACTGTAAATTCCTTCCTCCCGAGCCCAATTCTCCACTTTTGCTCCTTGCAGTCTTGACCTCAGAATAACTTTGCTTCAGTCCCATGGGTGAGAGGGGGGATGCACCAGAACCTCGTGGCTGTGACCCAGACACGTATGTTGACCCTTAAGCATGAGTATTTGCAGAATGAGAGCAAAACAAAGGGATTTAGAGACTCACTGCCTGCCAAACATTCTGGGATCCCCATACAATTACCTGCTGCCATTTTGATTTCTAGTTTGAACCGCAGTATGGTTTATAGGGAATCTAATACTCATGGAAGATCCCAGACTGGCCTGCTCTCAAAGCCTGAGTTCATTTAGCCCCAGTTTCAAATAATACAGGCCATTCTCCTGATCCTGTCTCCCAAAACCTTGGTTGTGAGCTGGGATGTTTAGGGTAAGCACACAGCTTGATTCAAGCTGATTGGGATCAACATAATGACACCTACAGATTGTGACACCCTTTTAATAGTCATAATAAAAAATTCACTCATCACAGTGAAGGTCTGTAAAGTGTAAACACACACTCAGGAGGAGCTGCATCACTAATTCGTTCCATTTCTGGCAGTGAAATTTATTCAGGTGGCTGTGAACTGCAGCCCTTTCAACCTGGCCTGAATTCAAGCTACAGATTAGAGATGAAAAGCTGAGTCTCCAAATCCCCAAATGACCCGTTCATTAACCTTTCTGGTAAATGAAACATCACCTTTTTTCCTGCAGCTGCAGCACACTGACAGGGAGCACAAGGCTTTTACCGGACAAAACCCTAGTTTTAGCTACAGCTGTTTTTTTTCAGCTATTGCTTCTTGCACAGCAACAGCAACTTCCCTCTGCTCTGCAAGGCCCTGTGACCGGCTGCTTCTACTCCAAATACCTGTGGTGAAGCTGTCACGCTGCGGTTAGGGGAGAGGGACATTGGTGGGTCAGGGTAGTCGATGGCATTCTTGACCACTGGCCGTTTGAGCACCTCCACGTAAGTGACAGGGAAGATGCCTTGGCGACTGGTGCCAGAGATTCTCCCTTCATACCAGTTCTCATCCACCCGTCGAATCAACGTGATCCTTTCACCCTATGGGAAGGAACAGTAATGTAGTCCCAACTTTGAACATATTCATCATTTCATTCCCAAAGCAGCTTACATTTTTAATCTTGCTGCAGCTGGCTTAAAACAATCGGTCACTCTTAGCCTCCCCTCTTTCCCAGTTACGTGGTTCTAACCTTAACATCTGTGTGGGAATGATATTTTTCAGCTCAGGGAAGGAGGAAATGCAGATATTCTGGTGTTGACTTGGGCTGTCTGCAGACTCAGTTATGCTCGCTTCACATCTTCAAGATCCTACTTTCTAAAGCCAGTTAAAAAAATGAAAACCACCAGTTTCAGGCTGACCGTGAGACTCTCAGGGGCATGAAGTGTACAGGGAGTACACACAGGTCTGCAGTTTGAACTAGGTCTCTCTGTGCTCTCTCCTGTTTTGCTGGCAAATGAAGTGACTTCCAGAACCTTAATATAAACTGCAAGCTCCACCTTCAAGAGAAGACAAGATCTAATTTAAGCATCAAAACAGAAAGCTGGTTGAGATGGGGAGATGCTGCTACTTAACCTAACTATGGCTGACTTTGCTCTAAACAGCCTTTACATGACCTATTCCTATCCCTTCACTCTGCAGTCAGGTCTAACCAGTCACTTCAACACCACAGAACCTCGTTTGCCCATGTGAAAAACCCTCAGCATTTGTCCAGATTCAACGCACCAGCACAACAGCAGCCCTACCTTTCTGAAGGACATTTCCACTTGGGTATCTCCATTGAAGTTGAACTTCGCAATGGCATCTCCATATTCCAATACTTGCAATGGTGATGGCTTTTTGGGCTGAGCTTTCTCCGCTGGTGGGAGGAGCTAGAAAACAAACAAAGAATCAAATGAAAAGTCCACAGTCTGGTCACTGGCAGAAAGGGAGCGAGCACCTCCAAGGAAAGCAGCTACCTCTATGTACGATCGTGGGAAGATGCCAACTCTGCCATGGTGTTCACCTTCATACCAGTTCTGGTCAATCTGCTTGTAAATGTAAACAATATCTCCTTTTTGCAGAGGAAGCTCCCTGTTAAAAATAAAAGCACTTCATCAGAACTCCACTGGAGAACAGACGTGTTCCTTTGCTGCCCCAGCAACCCCGGGGTACCAAGCTCTGCATCAACCCTGTTGATGCAAATCATGCTCCCACCCAAAGTAAAAGCTACATGTTGAGAATTGCCTTGTTCATATCGAGATGTTCAGGGATTCTCTTACTCTTTGGGCATCTTCCCAAAAAAGCTGGCCTAAGAAGGCCCTACTAACCCCACACCCTCCAGCAGCAATGGGGTCAAGCTCAAGCAAAACATGCCCCCGTCTTCCTTCTACATTGGATATGGTGAGCAGTGTTCAACTCCTGTTTTGAAACAGGTCATGTCACAAGCGCCTTCAAAGGAGACACATGATTTTAATGGAAGCTAGTTTGCTGATCAGATGAACCCCCTCACACGCCAGTGTTGATCCTGCCACGATTGCACTTCTGGTCAGCCTGTTGTTGTGCAACTACTGACCTCACCTGGGCTAACAAATGGGATCCCAACCTACAGTCTTCACTGCTAAAAAGATGAATGCCAGCAGCTTGAACAACTGCCACCATGGGCAGCTTGTAGTAGGCTCATAAACCTGCTCCTCAGGTCCCCATGGGTGAACAGCCAACCCAGCCTTTCCTAACACCATTTTCACAAGCTCTTCTTTACTTTTGTGTGGCCCCCTGGTGTTTTCTGCTCAAGGGACACAACAGTTGCACCATACATCTGCCCAGTTTTATTGCAGGTGCTGAGGAGATGCTGTGTAAATCGTTACAAATCATCATCTATAAAACATATAATATTCTCAGGACATTAGCACCAAAGAAGAAAAACTGCAGGTCCTTCCCTGAATTCTCTTCTTCTTTCTTCCCTCCCTACCAAGCTCATATAGAGGGAAAGGCTGCTCTTCACAGCTCTATTCCCCAAGAAACCTAAGCAGTGCTGTGTGATTCACCTGAGGGACCACAACAGGGTTTGGAGGTACAACACGGCCACCAGAAACATCCGCTGGTGTATCCACACTGGCCAGGGAAACAGTGACCAGACTGCACCCCTATAGGTCCTCAACCAGGAAAATCCTCAGTCAAGAGCCCACCTACCTGCCCTTAAATCTAGGCATCTTTTTAAGTCCCTTGCTGACTTTGGGCAATACTTAGCACAGTGAAAAGGTTGCTGCTGTTCTGCATATCTGTGTTCTTCTGACCATCTGTATGAATCTGCAAGACTCATTAATTTTCCCTTCCTTACTATGGACACCTTTGCTTCGAGCTGCTGGAAAGACATTCCCAAAACATGAATCCAATTGCACAAAAGCAGAGGAAGACCACTCAAGGCTGTACTCACTTTAGCGTCTGTGCTTTAAAGTCAAACTTGGCTCTAGCAGGTCTCATCTGGAGAGCAAAAAACCAAAATCAACACATTAAAAGAATAAATAGGTTTTCAACCCCCTTCTGAGGAAAAGCACCCAAACTTCTATAGCTAACATTAGTCTGGGGAAGAAAGTGAATGCAGGTATTCTGCTACAAGCTTGTGTGCAGCTGGCACTACAGTCCAAATATGCTGGGTGGGTCTCTCCCACAGGGCAAAAAAGTGCCAACTTCTGGTATAACAGTAATTAAGAGCTTTACAGGAAATGGATTTAACAGCAATAAACTTTTAAATGTCACAAACCCTGTTGAATGAAAGCTGTCCCGGTAACTACAGTTACTCAGGGACCAAATTTCCTTTGACATGTGACTGAAAAAGCAAAATTTACTCGTCAGGAATAAAAAACAGTAAGATTTTATTTGATGTGGCTCTTACTGATTATTACCTGGCCCAGGTGAATCCTGCAATGTGACCTAGGTACTCTGTATAAATTGGTAGGAAAGAGACAAAGGTGAGGAGGAAATATAAATAAATTAAGGATATGCCTACAAAAAAAAAAAACAAAACAAAACCAAAATCAAACTTGGCTGAATGGCTGCAAAATATTTAGACTATTTTAAAGTAATTTTAAAGTAATAGAGCTTAAAATAAGAAGTAGTCGCATTCGTGTGGTACCATTTTGAAATTCCATGAAGGGCAGACGAGTGTGCTCCATCCACCTCACCCACCATCCCAGTGCAGGACATCTGGGGAAACAGAGCCACCACTGAGAGCTCCCACAACAATCCCTAAGGCAGGAGAAGGCATTTGGGGCAGGATGCCTGGACCAGCATCCAGCCCTTGGGAAAACTGCCTCGGGTCCACGGGAAAACCATCTACCTCCTCCTTTGTCTCTTCCAGAAAAACTGACCAGGTCATACGTGGTGAAACATGTTGAGAATTTTTCCCTTTTTTTTTTTTTTGTTTTTAGAGATTTTGTCTTCTAAAAAACATCTTTCAAGAGAAGAAGAAACAATCCATTTCTTAAAAAACCCAACCCTTATGAGACAGTCACATGGCCAGAATCAACAAGGCATGAAGTTTCTACGCGTAAGGCACAGACAAGAAGGCGATGGAGCAAAATGAGGCAAAAGATGTAGAATGCCTTGGATTGACTAAAAGTAGCTGATATTTAAAGGCATGCATCACAGATGTGCACCAGCAATTCTCAGCAGGCATGCTTTAACATATGCAGCTTGGTCTAGAGATACCAATTAATTTACCAGGCACGAGAGTCAAAGCAGATCTAAATGAAGCCAGAATGGGAAAGGGGAAAGTGGGAAAAAAAAATTAAAACAAACAAATAAAAAAAAAAAAACCAAAACAAACCACCAAACGACATTCTCTGAAGAGCTAATGTCGGCCTAAAGCACAACATTGTGAGAGGCAAATACAGCTTTGGGTCAAGCAGCAGACTGAGGTAACTAAAACAGACCTCTGACCCAGATTTCCTCTTTGCTGTATCGTCTACATTTAGGAGGTCCCCAAACCGCTCATTAGTGATAAACTGATGGTGCGTTGGAATAACCCCTGTGTGCCTTCTAGCTGCAATATCAGCTTCTTCTTGCTCACGTTTAAGCCGTCTCTGGTCCTCTAAAAGTTTCTGCCATAAAATCGCATAAAATGGGCAGTAAATCATCTAGTTAAAGGCATTCAAAAGCTGCCATAAATGTGACTTAAATAAAATTTCTGAGGTCAGTGGGATTTTTACAGTACAACATAAAACACCGGTTCTACTAACTACACAATACCCTTTCACTTCGCAAGCACAGAAAATACATCAGCATTATCATGGCATAACTGAAACCCAGCTCATACAGAGGACGTGATCCAAAGCTGATGGAAGTCAATGAGGAGTTCTTCTAAGTTCTGGCCAGGTCCCGGGAGCTTCTAAGAAGCTTGCTGATAATGCAAAAATGATCCAAACCCCTTCGACCTTCTCTCATTGACTTCCAAGAGACCTGAATCAGCCCCTCCAGCAAGTTCTGAGGCACCAAACTCCCCTGAGCTTTGCAAGGAGCTTGGGACAATCCCCAACCACCTTCAGGTATCAGGTTCTCCCACACATCCTAAAGGCTCATGTAATATACTTTGTAAAATAAAGTCAATAAACCCCAAAGAATTATTTTGGAAGTCTCTGGCATGCTAATGGAAACGTGCATTCTTGAGTAAAGAGGGCAGAAATATTCTTCTGCCTTCTGAGGCTGACTTTAGGCTGACGAGTTCAGCTCTGTGCTAACTCATTTGATGCCTTAGTGAACACAGAATTTTGCTTTTACCTGAGTTTTCATGCTGGATTTAGAGGTGGGGGGGGATTACTAACTATTTCGTGGAGAAGACAGCCAAAAATATATTTTTCACATATGAATTAAAAGCAAGTTTTACATTATTTCAAAGCACGCATAAACATTATTTGAAGTCAGAAAGTTAACATTAGAAATGTGTCCCCTCCCCGGCAGTAAAAATTAACAGCTTCCTGGAAAGCAATCATTTCATAAATTCTTTAACCCAGCTCAAATATAGTCAGTGCTGAAAAGTCTGTGTGGCTTTCCTTTGTGTTGTCCCCAGTGCTGTCCCAGCTTGTCCCAGCGTTCCCCAGCCATTTAAAAAAGGGCTTCTACATTCTGTTGTCAACAACTTGGGGTCCCATAAAGAATTCTAGTTTGCATAGGGTGGGAAACTTCAGGCTTTGTGACAGCTTAAAATGTCTTATATTTGCTGTTCAAAACCTGAGGATCCCCACGAGAAAAATACCCTTCTTGACAGTTTGATTAATACCGACTCAAGTGGTTTGCTTGGAGAAAAATAAAACCTTAATTCACTTAAAGAATCAACATTTCATCTTTATCTGTGAGTGCTGGGGTGTTGTACCACATCTCACACACATCTCCAACCTCTTCACGTTCTTTCAAGCCCACATATATAATTTTGTGTAGCTGATAAAAACTATCAGGTTCATTTTAAACAAAAGCTAAACTGGACTATACATTATACATTAAATCAGTGGCGGAGGTAGCATTAAAATTAAAACATACTCTTTCCAGCTTGTTGGTCTAATTTCCAATATACATAGCCACGGACATACAAACTGTCCTTATATATGGTTAAATTCTGTACTTCTTGTATGCAGAGCAGCTACAAATGTTATTAAGCCACAAAGGAGGGCATTACCTCTTTATCATCATGCCGTCTACGGATGATTTCTTCTGGAGTTTCCATGTAATCAACTGGTGCAAAATGCCTTGGTGATTCTGAATCTACTTCGAAACAACATAAGGAGGTTAAAATACAGATGGATTTATCTAGCGTAACCAGAAAGGAAAAAAATAGGTATTTTTAAACAATTTGTTTCCATTATGACAAGTAAGGATTCTCAATTGTCATCGACCAAATTGCCAATCAGATGTCGATAATTTATCCATTTTCTTTTTTTTTTTCCTTTTGGGCTGTACTTTTGAACAAAGATCCAAAAAACAGGGAGGAAATAACAGTACGAGAGAGAGTAAAGACATAGAAGGACTTTGTGAAGAAAAGATTCGCTGCCACCAAAGTACGATTTGGCATTTTACTGTTGAGAAAAGTTGAATACACACGCACGCACACATACACACAACTAGACCTTGAGAAACTGCTCCTTGAAAGCAAATTCATCTGGTTTGTTTGTTTTATATTCCCACGTGTGCAAGTGATACGGGACTAGAAATATCTCATGCTGAGATTCTTGCATCCCCGGAGTTGCTTGGGAGACAAACTGAACCCGATGGGATTAGAAAGGCAGCGGGAATCGTTTCTCAGAAGTGCAGCTGTTAACAAGTCCTGAACAAAAAAAAAAATGCTCGGCAAGACACGCAAAGGACGTTAGACACACGAGGGGAAAATCCGGGGAGAGAGTCAGGGGATGCAAAGGCAAAGGTGGGGGTAAAAATGCAAGGGTCGTGGAAGAAAAGGGGAGGAGATAGGAAAGCAGGGAGACAGATGAAGGGACACTGGTAAAGAACACAAAAAGCCACCTCCTAGGTACGTCCCAAGTTCACTTTGCGGGTTGTTGTTTGTGTCCAGGCTTTGAGAGAGAGCATATGGAACAGGGTTCCCATTGTTTAAGGAGTCAGGAGTGTCAGCCCGGCCCATGAAGCTATCTCGGCCAGGTCCCGTGGGGGGAAAGTAGCTAAGCCTCTCCACAATGTCAAAGGAGGAGAGGCGCCTGGGGGCTAGAGGCCTGCTTCTGGAGCATAGCTGGTGCTGGGGGTGATGGCTTTTGTCTCCTACACCCCCCTGCAGCTGTATGGGATCTTCTGGGTTCTCGGGGCTGGGCACTGCCAGGCTTCCCGGGCACTCCGGGGGTGGCGTCCTGCAGGATTTGTGTTGGAAGGGTTTTTTCAATCGGAAGGGGAGCGGGCTCATTAGGTAGACATTTCTAGGGAGCACATGTTTGTCCCCAAAGACATCCCCTCTGGAATCAGGGTTCCTGGAGGCCTGCTGCTGCTGCTGCTCGTGCCTTCGGATGGTGGTGAACCTGGTGTAGGAAGCTGGGCACGCGCCTTTGCATCTGTTGATTTTATGCTTTTGAGGCCCATTGAGGTTGCTGCCACTGCTGCCACCGCTGTCATTGGACGCATTTGAGAGGAGATCTATCTCATCTGTGCAAGCTGAAAGCGTGTCCATAGGGATGGCATCGCTGACGTCCGAAGCCGTGTCCTCCACATTGCTGCAGGAGCGGGAGGATTTGTCTGCCAAGCTGGCAGCATCCTTCTCTTCTTGGTGTGCTTTTGGCAAATCCAGAAGAAACTCTGCAGAGTAGGCAGAACTCAGACAAGTTTTAGACTGGAGAGAAGTGGTGAATTTGTTTTGTCCAGTGGAAAAGTCAAGGGCGGGCATCGATCGGGATCTCTGGATCAGCTGCTCAAAGGCACTGATACGGGAGGAAACGGTGTGTTTGGGGATCTGCTCTGAATCCTCTCGGCTAAGGCTCTGCTCCATCCTGTCCTTGGCTTCGTTCTCAAACTGAGAGGCAATATCCCTCACGCTGCAGGAGGAGACTGGGCCCAAATGGATCCTGGACCGGTTGATCTGGTGCATGTCTTTATACAGCATCGTAAACTCCATCCCACTCTTCCTGGGGGCAGGGAAGAGGTAGCCTTTCCTAGAGTTGGTGCCATACTCCTGCAGGCTCAGGGTACTGCCGGATTTGATGGCATACTCCTGCTTCGACTTCATCAACATGTTTTCTATGCTTTCCCCTACGTCTACCATGAAAGCTTTTTTATTATCAAACAGGGCAATGGAGCTACGAAGGTTTTCGCAGCTTTGAGCTTTCTCATGAGACAGCAAGATACCCTTCTTGTCCTGCACAAGAGCAGCTGGAGCTGCTAGTTTGGGTTTGAATTTGGAAGGGAGGATTTCAGTAATGCAGGCTTTTGCAGCTGATAAGGGCTTCTTATGTTTACATGCGTGACCTAACATACCGGTATGACTAGCGTTAAAGGTTCGGCTATTAACTGAAGAGGGTGCAGTCATATGAGCATTCCCACCTTTACGATCCACTGGTAAGCATGCAGAATAAAATAAATACAACCTGTTAGCTTAAGTGCTGGAAAGCTATTCAGAAAGGAGAAAGAACATGCTTGGAATTCATAAAAAATGCACTTTAAAGAAACAAAGTTCCAAAACATAAAGAAAAGCAGGAAGAAAACTGCACAACAAGCCACGCTTACAGGAGGAGGTGAGGTGCTGCTAACATCTCTAAAATGAGAGGCTTGGCCAGAAGCAGATCTGGAGCACTTTGAAGGTAGCCTCCTAAAAAGTGCTAAGCATCATCAGCTTCCAGGGGTGCTGTGGTGCCATGGAAACGGGCAGCTGAACCCTGGGCAGCATCAGGGTGTCAGCAAGAATGCAGAGGCACTATCGTTGCAAAAATGGCTTAATACCAAGCCTGTAGTCACACCTACTGTGCTCTCACCACAGTGCTTGCCAAACGCTTTATTCCTGGGAGGGAGAAGACAATCAGGGGCTGCCTGTGCTAGCACGAGGAGGCCACACCAGGTGGCCGTGGCCAGGAGCTGCCTTGCTGAGAGGTTCTCCCTACTAGGAATAAACCGAGTATCCTTTAGACAATGTGGTTGGCCACGTTTGCTTTAAAAATCAAGGAGTCAGATCAGGACATTTCTTTTTTTTTTTTTCTTGGTTAAAGTCAGATCCGGTCTGGGTTCAGCTTAGGCTGCAGTTTTTAGGTCTGTTTCCGATTTGAGTTCAAACTCAAATGTCAAAATAACCATCCGAGTTCAACTGCAGTTTGGGGAACAATAATTGTCTGAACAGATTTTTTTTTGTTCAGATCCAGTTTGACTCCCTGCCCTACAGGCCTAATATAACGCTGAAAAAACAGCTGGAAGACGGAGACAGAGAGAGACCTTTTTGATGTGATTTACTATTTTTAGGGAGAGCAGTTCAGAAACCCAACACATTCCTTCCCTGGTCCTCTCCCCATCTCAAGCCACTTTTAGGTGGAAGTTGGCTCAGAGATACATTCCCTAGTACCACTCTCTGATGGGACTTGGGCTCTTCCTTCCCCTAATCTTCTAGAAAGTCCAAGATGAGGGGAGGAAAGGGGAGGAGATGCAGAGGTCTCTGCTGCCTGGCCATTTCAGAGCCTGCAAGGCATTGCTGGACCGCAGTGTCCCATGCATTCTTTGCACACCCCTCACAGGCAGGAGGCTGTGGAGCACAGGGTGCCAGCTACACCAGGGTAGCCAGGTCAGGAGAGATGGTGAGGCCTGCTGAGATATCACAGCAGGAAGAGCAGAAAAGGCAGGGATGGGCTCTAGCACACGGCAAGGCGGTGGGAGCAGATGGATAGCAAGGGCAGCCTGAGCAGCCTCGAGGAAGGACATGAGGGTGTGAGTTGAGGCTGGGGCACTGGATGGAGGGACCTGGTCCCTGTTGGGAAGAGGAACCTGGATCAGATAAACGGGTCATGAAAAATATCAGCCAGTGTGGTCTGAGAGAAAAAAAAACAGAGGGAAAACTGGGGATGGCAAAGAGGAAGGACAGAGGAAACCTCAACTGGCTTGAATAGGACTCTAAACCCTGCAGCAGTTTGCCCTGTATCACCTGGCTTTTAACTCTGTGCAGAACGAAGAAGAGGTTGAGTGCCCTGACCACCTACCTTTTGTGGAAGCAGAGCTAGAAGGTCGCTTGAGACCACTCAGCCCCTGGAATGGGATATCTCCACCTTCCAGCACACTCTTGTAAATCTGCCTTTCATTCTCCAAGCCAGCAGGGTCCCCCGGTGCTGGTTCCGACTCCCTCTTCACTGCGTGGTAGTTGGGTGAATATGTGGAGCTGGAAAACACAGAAAAGGGGGAGGGACAGCAGTGGGTCACTACTGTTTGCTGAGAGCTTCATGCAAAGTAAGAGAAAACCCACACTTCTGAACCCAAAATAGAGAGTGTGTGAAGAACTGGTGCTGAAGAAAGAAGTCACAAATACACCGTGATCCTGCTCTAGGTTTGGCACTGCCATAGCATCCTCCACCTGTGGTACCTCTCCCCACTCAGTCCCTCAGAAAACGGTTGTCAGGAAAGCATTCCTCCTTAATTTTACAGATGAGACAACAGAGTCATGGAGCAGATGCATGATTTCTTGGCAGACACAAAGAAATTCATGGGTTGGCTGGAAGTAGCACAACTATCTTCCAGCTCCCAGCCCTCACTCCTTACACACTAGCCATGCCTGTCCCCTGCTTACAAAACACAGCTGCTCAGGAGCTCATCTCAACCAGTTCAGCCTCCCAGTTAACACTGTACTTCAAGACTCCCAGAGCAATTTCTCAAGACCATCAGGGAGGGACCATGCAGAAAAGCCATAGTAGGGGGCTATAGACACTGCTGTTTCAAACACCAAAGAAATTCCCAGATATTCACACTTCTGCTCAGCTTTGCCTCAGGTTTCCACTACAGGGAATGAAAAACCCCGGACTCTAAGTCCACCATGCAGATATATAAACAAAATGCTGTTAACAAGTACAATTTTAATTCCTTAGGCCTTTAAAGACTGGGCATTTATTACAAATCCCTTTTCTCCATCATGAATCTAAGCACAAATATGCCCCAATATCTGATTTCTAGATTTCACTGTTCTCTCTCTAAAAAAATAACTGACAATGCCATGGTATATATGGCCTTTCCAGGCACAAAAGACTTCCTGAGCAATGAGGCAGACAAAGTTTTCCTAAAAGTTAAGCTCATCTGATACCACTTCTTGTGCTCAACCAGGCTCTTCAGAAAAAGATGCAGTCTCACCACAAAGCTATTCTGGGGCCACAGCATGACTGCTGGAAAGTTTGAAAAAAAAAAGAATAAAAAAACCAGGGCATTTGCCAATTCATGGAAACATTCTGAAAGCTGGATTACATCCTGATGTCCAGGAGTGATTCAAATTTATGTGACTGTGGTTACGCCTGCATGCTGTGGATAATTTTGTACATGCATCTGTTTGCTTTGGATAAACACTGTATTTATGGGGTAAAGAGAAAGCTTTCAAACACATCAGCAGACTGGCCGCGGAGGTGGAATTACACAATGTTTGGATCACAAAGAAGATTTTAGTTTTCTGGACAAGGAAAATCAGGTCATATGCAGTCTCATAAATTACTTTCTGGAGTAAAAGCTCATTGAAAAGCACTGAGAAAAGGAGAAGTGTCACTTTTTCAACCCAGGCAATGCTCAAATAAACCCACAGCTACAGAGCTGTTGCGTCTTGTGGGGGATACCCCAGTGCCCCCCTTTGTCACGTTCCCAAGGGAGCCCTGCCAGTTGCTACAGGGAATAATGACTGTTCCTCACAGTGGTAAGGAGGTGAGGTAAAAGCATTTTAGCCTAGTCATTAAAAACCAAAGGGTTACAATGATCCCACCATGGGGAAACACCTGGGGGAGAGAGAGGAGGCACGTGGCAAAGTCCCTTTACTGGTTGCTCCCTCCTTAGGACCAACAAGCAGTACTGGGGGGGGACAAGGCAGCCTGTGAGACCAGAATCAGGTGAACAGAGGGAAGAGCAACACTGCAAAACAGGCAATAAACTCCAGGCATCTTTTCCCCCTGCTCTCTAAGGGCAGGGCAGAAAGGAATGTGTGATGCTACTGGTGTTTCCCATTCCCAGCCTACCCAGGTTGCTTCCCCTCCACTGGCTCGGATGCTGCCACTCCTGCGTGCTTTAGGTGGCATCAGAAAGGGAGCAGACAGTGCTGCCCTGGGCAGAAACCTTAGTTTTAGTCTAATTGCTGAGATTTCCATCTATTCTATTGCTCCTTCCCTCCCAAAACAAAGCTGGATAGTCACAGGAGCAACCAACAAAAACGCAGCAGTGTGTGTTTTGATGCAGAATGAACACGGGCAGAAGGGAACTGAAGTTGAAAGGAGTAGAAGGAGACCTCTAAGGCAGCCCCCAAGGGGTGGTGAACACACGTTGACATGAACAGGCATCTGGAGAAGAACATGCCTTTCTCAGCAAACCACTGAGGCTAAGGACTCCTTAGCCACAGAGGGAACCACTGTGGCTAAGGGCAACACTAAGAATGCAGACCAATTACCAGGAGCAGCACTTGGCAGTAGGAGCTGCCTCCATGGCTCGAGGAGCTCAGCACAGGTCAACATCTTGCCCTGGATATTTTAATTTTTGTGTGTGTTCCTCTTTTAAAAACCAACGAGCTCCACGTACAACTCAGTTAGAGAGAGTATACTGCTTGTTAGGTATTCCTCCAGAAAAGCAGTGCCACATTAGATCTTTGAAGAAGATCATTCCTGCTACCACTGTTCCCTTCCTGGAAGGTGGAAAATTATTCCCTTCCATCAACAACATCCTATTGATCTGGTGCACATAACCGGCAATATCTAGCAGAAGCCAGCAGAAGAAACAAACTTTAGTTATTCCACGCAATAAAGTTACTTACATGAAGTACAGTCAATTTGCAAACTTTGTCATAATGGAGTTAAAAGTCTGAGGTTTTTGGTTAGTTCGTTGGTTGTTTTTTTTTTTTTTAAATTCACTGCCTACCACAATCAGCAATTCTCATCTAGACAATGCAATCGCTTCAAAATTCATTTATGATCAAAAAGCAGAAACTGTACCTGAACTCCTCTTAAACACACATATCATTCTCATGGTACGTGCATTTGTCTATACCCACCACCAAAAAATAAAGCTAACCCATTTCCAACATCATAAATGCTACACGCCCTTAGATTGTAAAAGAGACATCAAAAAGCAACAGGAAAACTTACTAGGGAGAATGGTCTGTGGAAGTTTCCAGAGGAGCAACACCTGCTGTATTCTGCAAAAGTCCAAACAAAGGAGTCATTGGTACACACTTATTGGTGAGGAGAAAGAAAAAAGCTTGCTTAAGTAATTTTCCATCTATCGCTCGAGTTATGAGCCTTTAGGAGACACTGAGGTTTAAGTCTAAATGCAATTTAAGCTGCCAATGTCTTTGCAGAAAAGCGACAATTTTCCTGAGTTCCTTCAGGGCAGTGACAGGTTTTTAGCACAGCCGATGCCTTTTCCCAGCGCCTCGTCTTTTGTCTGCAAGTGAGTCATTGTGAAGAAAGCCAAAAGCAAGAAGAGATAACCAGCTGGGCCATGACCAGGAGACACATGCTCATAATTATTTCCCCAAGCTTTTCCCCCAACCGGTCACTGCCCGCCTTTGCTTTAAAGGCATATTACGTTTCTGCAGCACAATACATTCCTCAGCGTTCCAAAAAATAAATAAATATCAAAGCACTAACAAGAAAAGCAACGTTTCAGTTTGGTTTCCTTACTCAAGAGAAGCAATGCCAGCTGCACAGGTTCAAGAGCAAAAGCCAGTTCTTATCCGCTTGCTTTAAATCCATCTAACACTTCCTAGGCACGTTATTGAAAAAAATTGAAAGCAATTTGAGAAGAAATGCTTTATTTGGGGTGTTCCCCTCATCTATCTGAGGATTCCTAGGTAGGAAGAAAAAAGAGAGTCTTGGGTTTGAAAAAGCAGCTTTTTCAAAGTCCTGGTGAAAACGCCGCAGCTTCAAAAAAATAAAAGTAAAATCAACAACAGAAAAAAAAAAAAACCAAACCCAGGAAAAAAATGGCGTGTTACCAAATGAATCTATTATTTCATGGTTCAGGTCCTGCAGACCCTGGAAACAGCAGCAGCAGCAGCTGATCTGCCCTAGAAGGCCATGGCAAGGTGCAGCGTCAGGAAAATTGGGGCAAATCTCTTGGGAATATCCAAATCTTGCGTAGGGGTGAGCTCCCAGCAGAGAGCAGGGCTGGTATGAAGGCAGGGTAGATGGCAACACGCTTGAAAGGCACGAGATGATGACGTGACGCCAACCAAGAATTTTAAGCTGATTGCTGCTGCCTATTCATGTGAAAAATAGAGAGGGTTTTTTTTTTTTTTTTTTCCTTTTTCTTGCAGACACTGAACTCAAAACCCTAAAGGAGGACGCGGTGGGGGCTGGTGGGGGGCAGCTGAAAGGGAAGGGGGTGGAGGGAGAGAGGAAATCACTGTATCTGAAATGGATTTCAAGCCGGATTCTCAGCGTCACGTTCTATTATTTCTGACAGCGACACAGCAAGCCATGCAGTCAGAACGGTCAGAACCATTATTTATCCCAACCTCATTTAATAATCATCCAGCAGTGAATAGATTAGAGCAGAGAGTTTGGAAACAGGGATTGGCAGCATGAAAAGAATAGGAAATACCTTCTGTGGCTTTTTATGTGGCGCTTTATAAAGCTTCTCCATTTTTTCTAAATCTGCCTCTAACTCAGTCTGGTAGAGGTAGAGGTCTTTTTCTAGATCAGTCTGGTTAAAGAAGGAGAAGAAGAATGGGAAAATAATGCTTAGGGTTAGGGAAAACCAAAGGAATGTTAATTTTGAAAAAAAAAAAGCGAGGCTTTTTAATCAAAAAAAGACAAAGATGGTATGGACAATACACAGAATTTCACTAGTAATTAATCACGTTTCAATCATTACAGAGGAAATAGTTTTAGGCATTTAACATTCAAAATTAAGAGATGCACAGGCCTCCTAGAATCTAATTCTACAAACCATAAAGTTATAAAACCCACCTGTAAAAAAAAAAAAAGAAAAGATACTGTAACAATAAGCAATATGCTGTTAGTATAATTATCATTGCAAGTCAAGATAGCAAAACCACCACTCTAAATTACGGCTGATTATGCTTTAAGAATTGTTTGTTAAATCAATTTACTAGCTACTTAATTGTTAGGCTGATGAGCTCAAGCCCAATTAAAACCCGAAATCACTCACAAGCACACAAAACCCAAGCAATACTACGAGAAAATAAAAGAAAAAGAAAATCACACACACACATACATACGCGCTAAGATGCTGTAGTACAACGTATGTGAGGCACAATTACCTTTCTATCCTCTCTAGTAAGGATAGAGCAATCTCCAGGAGTATAATCCCAAATCTTTTTTGGAGGCTGATGGAAAGCAGAGGAAGGAAATGAGGAAATGAAGATAAGGAAAGACATCACAGAGAATATGGAAACTGGATTAGAACAGAGGGGGAATACAATAGGGGATTTGCATCAACACTGAAAAGAAATTAAATAAAAACAAACCTACAACAGAGAAAGAGAGATAGAAAGAGGGATAAATCCGCTATAGCACAAATATCAAGAGCTCATGGGAGGCAAAAGGGAACATACATGCAGTCTGGGAGGGGGCTGTTTTCAGTCGTGTTGGAGGAAAATTTTAATTTTTGCAAGGTGCTCTAAGGGATTTGGGGCTCTCCGGAGGGAGCCCACAGCTGGTGGTTAAAGCATTCTTAACACAAAACCAAAACAAAATGGGGAAAAAACACACAGTCATAAAAAGCATTTGATTTGCTCATTCTTCTTTTGGAAAGGAAAGGGTAAAACAAGGGCCTTTGATAAAGAAAAGGGGGAATCTTTCCCACCCCCGACCAGACTCTGAATACATACCATGTGAACAAATGGCTGAATGTCCAGTGGTGGCATTGTGGGGCAATGAGAATGCAGAGTTGTTATTTTTTCTTTCACTGGTTTGGGGGGTTTGGTTTGGGGGCTGTTTTTTGTGGAGAGAGTGGGACACGTGGAACTTTGGGAACTAGTTATTTAAAATTCATCCTATAGGTGAAGGAAGCAATTTTCAAATAGGATTTTACTGTTTGGATACACATGTAAATATCAGGGAGGTTTATTCAAAGTGAAGAGACCTTTGTCCTGACACTGCTATCCCAATAACACCTGGCTGATACCCTCATGTCACTGAAATGCTCAGAGTCCTTATTCTTAACTTGTGAAATCAAAATATATTTGCTCTGTTTTCAAGCAAAAATAATCTCTATTGGTTGGCAGGCTTAGCATCATCCTAGGTGTCTGTCTCTGAGTCACTGAAACAGGTTATGTCCCAGTGTCAGTCTATCAAAGGTGAGACTGAACTACAGCATTTGGGTCTTGGTCCAAAGTCCTCCAGGTTTCTAGACTGCCTGGCTCAGCAGTTTGAACCCAGCCCCCAAACTTCTGTCTGGGTTGCAAACATCTTAAAAACCTACTTCTTACCCATCAGACCAGCAGCTGCAGGTGCAGCAAAGAGTTCAGTTGGAGTTTTGGAGGGAAGGAGGTGAGAAGGGGGGACACGCACCCCGTTTTCCACCCTCTTTTGCTTAGTGCTGTCTCAGGAAAGGCTGGGAGAAAATGCCCGTGTGTGATCCCACAATTATAATGGAAGACAAACGAGCTCTGGACTGACCCAATGTTCACATTTCATGGATGGGCTCCATGGAGCTGGGGAGCCCCAGGCCAGGAGGAAGGAGGTGTGTGGGGATCCAGTCTCAGCAGCCCCCTGAAAAAGCATCTGCACTGCAGAGACTGATCTACGTGTCTGCAGGACACGTGCCTGTCCACAGAGCTGCCTAGAAATGCAGCAAAATGGGGAAAGTCCTGACCTGGTCATTCTGGTGTGTCTGGAAAGCAAGACCCACAGGCTCACAAGAATTCTGTGCTCCCTTTTACAAAGGATGTTCCTGCCCATGTCATATACCTGCAAATAACTTCAGAAAGCCAGGGGAAATCATCCTGTTGAAGTACACATTATCTCCAGCACTGGAGAAAAAAATAAAGCTGGGACAAACAGAGAATCTTTGAACATCTCAGGTGCTGGCAACATCAATTAAACCGCTCCAATTAGGCATGGGGGTTAGCCATTAGCTGGTCACAACAATCTGGTCCTCTTGTAACCCCAAGTAAGCAAAGCTACATAAGCTACACTCTTTTGGCCCTGGTGATGAAGCTCAGAGGGAGCTTTGCTGAGTTTCCATCAAGTTCCAGGGCAAGAAGCTACAAAAGTCTGAGATGACATCCTCAGTTCAGGTGCCTGATGTAAGAAAGGCACCTTCTGCCATGCTCATGGGTTGGCACACTTGATCAAGGAGCTTAGCTGCATGGCTTTGGAGCCAGGGTGAGTGGAGATGGGATGTCATTACAAGGCAAGCTGAAAGAAAGCAGCCCTTAACAACAGTGCCCTGAGCAAGGTGGGGGACCTGTCACTAGAAGAGCTGGTCTGCTGAACCAGAGATGGATTGCTGGTGTCACCTGAGATGCTCTCTGAAGTAAGGCCAAGGCTACAAGATCACAAGCACACACTTCTAAAGAACAGATATGAGGGCATAAACGTTCTCCTTTCTCTGACACATCTGCTATTAACTCACATTAACTCAAAGGATCATAGAGATGACAAACCTTCACTCGCTGCAAGGGCATATGGCTATTAATTACATGGCAGCAAAGAGCAGCAGGTTTCTTCTCACTTTGTGGAAATCCTAAACCACAATTTGTGAGAGGTTAAATCCTTAGTCTGACATCACATGAAAGCCTCAAGGAGGTGGGATTTACCCAACTTCTATTCCTAAAAGTTACGGGGTCTCATCTCAAACACTGATGAAGGTCCTTCTTTAGCTTTGGATGGGAGGTCCTTAGCCATAAAACAGAGTTTTCTGTGACAGAACAGACTGCTCTGCCACTCTACATGCCTGTTTTCCAGCAAAAATTACACTATTTTTATGATGGGATCAAACTGGGCACCCAACCTCAGGCAACTACGCTCTGTGCAGAGGAATTTTGTCACTTCTGAGAGAACACAGACACCAGGGGACACCAGACACTGCCCTCCGGTGTCCATGTGCAACTGCCTTTGAAGCCAGCAGTGAATCTTAAAATGTATTTCTGGTTTTTGTACAAACAGCACTCAAAAACGGTGTGTTTGGGCATTTGACAATTGACCTTAAGAAGAAACAACCACTATTCTTTCAGCCTCTCACTATACAGATATTAGGGGCTGATACTGACCCTCTGGTGCAGTAAGAGTAGCTCATTAAATAGTATTTCATAATCAAGTTAATAGAGTTTAAAACGTAGGAACAAGGCCATAGAATGCTTTAAAATCACTTTTTTTTCCCACTGATGTGTTCCCTCCATCAGAATGTCCTTTGTCCTATTGAATAATTAAGCTTTGCTTCATCTTTTTCTACCCAGAGTGGGAAATCAAGGCTTTTTTTTTTTTTTTTTAAATTTTCCCCCTTCCCCAGCAACACAGCTCCATTTGAAAAGCAAGCACAGTGTTCTCAGATTCCTTTGGCTTCAGGGAATGGCAAGGGCTATTCATCAGAGACTGATGCACCCCCATTTACACAAGGGGCTGCTACGTGCCTGAGGAAATGAGCAGGAAACAGGGTCACAAACTGTTTATGGATAACTGGAAATTACTGACCTACACTCTACAAGCCAAGGCCAGGAATAAACGAATGATTCTCCTTGACTGAAATCTACCTAGCAGTCATCCTAGGTCTTGTTCAACAGATGAAAAATAAAGGCTTTGAAAAAGGACCTCCAAGAAATGGGAACAGGGCATTACTTCTAACATTAACAACAAAAATGCAGTTTGAACTATGGTGTGTGAAAAAAATATTGCCTTGTTGATACATAGGGCTGGAAGGTAGGGAATGTTTGTAAATAGCTTCCAAATATTTGAAGTAGTGACAGAACAGCTGCTTTACATCAGTGCCAGCATGATGTTATGAACAATCACATTTTTAAACGAGTAAGGCGGCTGTTCCAGGTGTAGGGCCTTGCAAAGAGATGTGACAATCATTTAAAAAAAAATAAAAAAAAGGACAAAAAAAAAAAAAGGCAGGTTGACTTCATTGGTCATCGGAACTATCAAACTTACCGGTTTCCCAAACTCCAATTCCGAAAAGAATTTATACCAAGGTTCATTCTTTAAATCTATCTCTTCTGGGCTTATATCCCGAGTCTAAAGGAATTGGTGATAGGGGAATGGAAGAGAGAGAAGGATAACATTATGCAAAGAATACACGGAAAGGGACTGTTAGAGATGCAGATCCCATGGTATCCATTCTAAAATGTAGATATTTAACCTTATAATTTGGAATTTCTATAGCACCTCTCCCAAAGGCCGTGAACTGCTTTGCAAACATCAGTTAAGCCTAATGGCATCACTGTGAGCAACATGAATATGAATGAATTGCATTTTACAGATCAGGAGACCCACACAGAGAGAGATTATGCAGCTTGCCCAGAGTCACGGGGAGACTCAATGGAAGAGCTGGGAGTCAACCAGTCCTTCAGCCCTTCTTTCAGATATTTCCATGGAATCCAAAGCTGCATGTGCTTTAAACATGTTTTTAATCATCATTTGGTTCAAAAGTAGATTCAGTGAGACCTGAATCAAATACTGCATCTTTAACAGCACATGAATATGTGAGAAACCCTGTTCTATACACTGCAAACAGAGTGAAAGGTGGTTTTCTAAATCAAAGGAGACACAAGTCAGAGAGAGCGCATCCCTGAAAGATCTCTGAAGGGATGGATAGAGAGACAATATTACTTGTTCCTTCACAAATAAACGTGAGAGAATTAGACACAACTACACCAAAGGAAAATCAGACAGGACAGAAAACAAACAGCACAGTTGAAAAGGAAATTCCCTTTTGTTCATACAATCTGTTTTAATGAAACAAAATAAGTTGAAATAGTTGTAGCGATTTAAAAATACTACTGGTGAGATAAGAGAACACAGTCCATTGCTGAGGGTTATGAGGTGTCACTTCCCAGAAGCCATCTAGCTAACTCCTGCACTTCAGTGCACCTAGTTTCAGGCATAATGGATCTCAGCACATTAAAAATATAAATACATTATTTCTGATATAGCAACGTGATCCCAAGTGCTCCATCACAACAAACGATGAGCCACACACGTGCACGGAGGGACAACACAATGTGTCCTGATGCAAATCAACCTGTGCTGGGGTTACTGAGGCAGGGGAAGGTTCCCAACAGCACGAAGCTTTGTTAGATGTCCCAGGCTCTGCCATGGCCATTGGGCATCACAAAAAAAGCTCTAGGACAAGAGCTTGGGATTGATGCTGAAAGAGGGGCAATGCTTCCCTCTGAAAGATAAATGGTTACATCATTTTCCATCTCTGATGGCGCAGGGGGGAAGATTTGGCTATTTCTTAAAGGCAAAATAGAAGCAATGCCTCCGTTTTGTTCTTGACTGAATTCCAACCAAAAGTACTCATCTTCTTACAGAACTGCCTTTACGTTAAAAAAAAAGCCCACTGACATCAACTGGAGGCTCTTCATTGCTCTCAAATGGTTTTGGATTGGGATTCTGATAGCCACAGCTCTGGGTATGATTACCAGGAGATCCCCAAAATCTCCTGCAGCCTCCTTGGTTGCCTCTAGTTGGTAACCACTGCATTCCTGTTGTATTTAATGAGATTGATGGAGACCACAAAGCCACTATTTCACAACTTTCTTCTGTGATCCATGGCTTGAAATTAAAGCTCAAAAAATAACATTGGAATTAATACAGCCATCACATTCTTCTTGTCTTTGATGAGCTCTGTACAATTTTTCTCAGTTAGGCTGATAATGGTCCTGCTTGTGACTTTTAGACTCTTATTCAACAGCTCAATTAAATACCTGATGAAGTCGGAACACGTAAACAGTGCCACTGGTGATGACAGACCTTTCACAAAGGCTTAAGTACACAGATGAAACAGGCCTTTTGCCACAAGGTTGAATCTTGACTGTTTACCATGAGATCTCAGCAGAAGTCTTGCTCCAGGATGGACTGCAGGAAGGGAGTTCAAATCACTCCTCACTGGGCAATTCTCTAATGGGCTGAGCCAACTCCCAGTAGGATCAAGAGTCCTCCATCGCCTGTTTCAATAGGCACTAGGATCATTCTCCCATCAGGAGCAACTTTGTTGAAGTCAATGAAGGGACACGGGTGTGAAAAGAAGTTGGTTGTGGGATCTTCAAAAAGTGATGGACCTTGATTGCACTTTGAAGGAAAAAAGAAAACCCACCAAAACTCTAAGGAGAAGCATCAGGTCCCAGATCAGACTCAATTCTTCCATTTCTATTGATTTAAATTGCTGTTCACTCTTGTGTAAAATCCTTGGCAGGTTTTTCAGGAGCATCCCTTTACCTATTCCGTGCATGGATCAATGCCTGAGCTGTTAAGGCACAAGTCCAGTTTACATTTGGAATCTCACATGCAATTAGCGCTTTGGATGGAATCCTTCAAATTAACACCTATATAGAACCATTATATCTTTATGTACCAAACTGGCTATTCACCAGAAACCTCAATTCAGTATTTTCTAGCCATTGTACCACTGAAGAACGCCTTAAGTGATGTCTGCAGGACTGGCTGAGGAGGTCAGCACCACCTCTCTGCCCTGTTCCTCACCAAGCGTCCTCAGCCAAACCTGCAGAAGCCACAAGGTTGTACCTTTTGTAGGTCCCCTGGTTGTCACAATTCAAGGCATTACTTACTAATTCAAACTGAAATCGGTAAGAGCTCACTTAATACCCCGGGTTACACACCGATGTAGCTCACATTCAGTTCAGTGGTGAGATCCAGCTGAGGAGGAAAGTATCCCAAGGGAGACAGCCACATCCTAATGCACCTCCGAGGCATCCCCCGAGGCACACTACAGGCACTCTAAAAATTGGTCATTTGGTGTTTTAAAGCTTGAGAGGAACACAGAAATTGATCCAGCCTGTTCTGTTGCATAATGCCTTCAACCGTCCTGCATCAACTAATGCTGTGCCCTAGAAAAAGTACAGCTGGGAAAGCAGCTGCTGAACAGGTCACAGTGTCAAACACGGATTAAAAACTAGGGTTAGTGATCCATACTTAACACAGAAAACAACATGTCCGAAAGGAAAGAAGCCTCTCAGTCCCCCTGGATCTTGCTTTATAGAGAACAAAAATGTTAGGAAGTTATGCAAAACAGTTTTCAAACCAAAATATAAAGGAAATACATCATATGAGCACTGCAACGTAAGCATAAGGAATCCTATCAGAATGGAACTGGACAAGCACCCGGGGAATATTTTACAGTCACGGGATAAAGCCCCAAAGTAGGATAAAACAAACATTACCATTTTTTCATTGTTCAGAACCGAGGACTTTCCTGGCTGATAGTCATAAATGCTCCTTGGCTCCGCACGGTATTTTCTGGTGTCCACCTTCTTGTCTGGAGGCTCCCAGTCAGTCCTGAGGAAAGAAAGATCAATTAACCCAAACCACTGCAGTGGTTTCTGCAGAGACAAGCACTTCCTCTTGACAGACGCCTTTCCCTGATAATCCTGGTTTAATCAGGGTACTTTTTTTAATCTAGGAAAGGAGCCTGCTGTAAGAGGAACAGTTCAGATAGGGCTCTGGGAATATATTTGTTTATCTATAGCAGGCAGGGTTTGATACAGCTCAGCTGCTGAAACCTTTGGAGCAGAGCAGCTTCAATAAACTTCAATAAAGGGGTATTTTCAATAACTTCCAGACTTCTATATCTTTCCTGATTGGAAATAGCTTAGTGATGAGATTCAGCTAAGCTCACAAATATGAATATGTCCAGGCTTTGAGCAGCACTTAAGTTAAATCTCTTTTGCTAAACTTCTTCATTTTAGCCACATCACCAGTTACCTGACTACTACTGCTCTGGATTCTGCAGTCCAAGAAGGGGTTTCTTCTAGAGACATCAGCCAGTTATCTGACTGGTATAACTAAAGATGGCTAGCAACAGTCCATTGATATCCAAACCACTATAGTTTTGTGCAGTGTCCACACTGGCACAGTTCAGACAACAGGGTCCAGGGTCTGTATTTTACAATGGCCAGCTCCTCTGAAAAATAATATATTCAAACACCTCATGCAGAATAACCAATGCCCCTGAAAAGCCTCAGAAATCAGGCCATTTAAGCTGGTAAACTAATTCTCATCTTGCTTTTGATGGGCAATGCTCCTTTTGGTGGGCAGCGTTGCATATGGAGTCATCTCCTGTAGCATTCACCAAACAAAAGAGAGGCATCTAACCAAAACCACAGCTCCAGGATTCTTCCCATTTACCCTACAGAGCTGGTTTAGGATAGGAACAACACACCGAGTTGCCCAAACTCTCTCCACTGGTTTGGGAGAGACACAGACAACCAGTTTATTATTTATTTTTTTTTTAAAGTACAGCAGGATGACAGTCAAAATGACTGGCCTACAAACAGTGTACCAATTTCAACAAGGTAGAGTAAACTTGGTTGCTTAAGATTGCCCCAGAGAAACTTCTCCCTAGTGAAACACAGTTTTGCCACTAGATAATAAGAACCACCTATTATTGTAATCCTTTCACTTGCAAGAGTTTTCTCAGGGGGCCAATGTACTACATGTTCAATTCCTGCATAAGGAAGATACGTTCTATCAGCAAACTTTGACTCCTGATCCAGTGGCCTGAGATGCTCACTGATTTAGCAATCTTAAATTATAGCATTGCTCATTTGAGGCAACGAGTGAAAAACAAGAGCACGGGGAAGCTGGTGAGGGAAGGAGGAGCAGCTCAAGAGCTGGGAGAATTCATAAAATGTCATGGCTTGTTCTGCTTTCCCTTCATTTAGTAAATGCATTTATTACTGCTACAAAGAGATGTAAAATACATGGTAACAAAGCAAGCAAAAAAAACCAGGAGGGAAGTCATCTTGAAAGATCAGAAACAACACTACTTAACCAGAACCTACTTCCAATAAAGGTCATATGGTTGGGACTCCTTAGAGAGGACAAACGTGACAAAACTTTTACCAAGGCTCAACATAAGTCCAGATTTTGCTTCTCCACAATTATCACTATCCACCTCGTATCCTGAGGTGCCTTTACAGTGTCACACCAAGCCAAGAGTTTCCACCATGCCTCTGTGGCAGGCACTGTATGGGGATGACACCCAGGAAACACTCCTCACCTCGGCAGGAAACTACACATCAAACTGCTGATGCCTGGTTAAAAAAAAGCCAGAAAAAGAGGGGGACTGGGCTGTGACAATGAAGAGTTTCGCTGCCACCTAGTAGAAGGGTCAGAGTCAAAACCACATCTCCACTTCTCCCAAAAGCTTTAACTGGAGTTGTGGACCTAAAGCTTCCACCTTTGTTCCCATGCACAGCTTTCAGAGATTCTTGTAGTATTGACCCAAATATATCTTAGCTCAGGTCACCTTTCTGGGCTTGACTTCAGCGATGAAGAACGGTTTGGCAGGGGCAAAGTGGCAGACCTCTTAACGACCTTCTCCGAATCAATATTGTCCATCTCACTCTTGGAGCGGGGAACGGAAAGCGGGGCTCTGCCTGTGGGATAAGGCAAATATGGGAATATTGGTGAAGTGGATAAGAGGCAAATAAATACATGCCTTACATGCCCTTTCTGTTTGACAGATTACACAATAAAAGTGAATTACTTACTGTCCTCGCAATAGGAATAACGAGGAGAGTATGAATCAGAGTCTTCATCTGAAAGACAAAAGCATTTTGCAAGTGAGCTGACAAAGCTCCAAAGAAGAAGGACCAGAGACCCTTTCCATTTCTTTTATTAATACACTGGCCATAATTTGAGTGATATGTCCGATACTTACCACAGGCAAGGGATCCTAAAAAAGAAAATCCCAATGAGGTTTAAATTGCATTTAAAAATAATTCCTGGATTAGATAAAAATATTAATGTACTACTTCTCCAGGCTCGCAAAGCACTTTAGAAAACAATCACTTTTTATCACAAAACTCCCCCACAGCAAGGGTTATGAGATCCACTTTATCAAAAGCTGAAAGATAAACTGAGGATCTAAAAGCTGTAGCAGATGCCTAAAATAACTCTTTAGGTGCTAGACCCAGTCACAGTGCTGAGAAGTCCTGCTCCCAAACATGTAGGATAATTGCTGAGACATCTTCCTTGTACTAATTTGCACGACGAGCTGGAGAACGTTCACTGACTCAGGTTATCACTGAAGCACAGACCGTGTTCCTGGCACGAGGCGCACGTGTATTTGCAGCAGGAGACTCTCCTTGTTCTGAAGAGCTTGCTTTTTAGAGAGGAAAGACACGTCTATAGAAGCAAGGGGATATTCGAGCAGCTCTACCATGACACCAGTGTGAGGAGTGAGGTCTCCTTGGCCCCCAAGCTGAACAACTTTCCCTCTTAGTGAAAGTTGTCGTGCTGCACTAACACACCGAGGTGATTCTCAAGATACAAATGCTGCCTTGGGCCACGGAAGCACGTCCTGCCTTATTCAAAAGCAATGCTGTGGTGCACGAGATGTGCCCAAAAGAAGGTGGAGGGTGTCAGCATCGTCATCCCCCCCAGCTCTATAGGCCATGGCCAGAGAGATTCTGACTTGATCAAAAACCCAGTGGTATCTTTCTACCATTTTTAACAGGTTTTGGAATGAATACTCAATAAATTGCAGGCGGTACCAGGGAAGTTGGGATCAGACCTGTAAACTGGACCCACAGGCTCATCACCTTTCTCTGCTGCTGGGAGTTCAGACTCTTGTGGATGTAGATATGAGACATCTACAGGACTTCCAAGGCAAAAATGCAGGGAAGTCCAATGCAGTGATTGCGAAGAGAACTGTGGGAAAAGGTATAACTAATAGAAAAGAACATACTAAAAAAGTGTTACGTGAATTTAGTGATGCCTGTCAACAGCTTGAAACAATTTCCAGCTCTTCTCTCAATGAGGACATCAATCATCTGCTCCAGCCAATCTCATCTGCTGGAAAAACCAATCTGGCTAACACAGCTGACCTGAGATTGCACTCAAGGCTTAATCAAGCCTTTCAGGAAGGCTCAAAGAAATCTTTAACTTTTAGCCCCTCTGCTGAGTTCTCTTGGTGAATGAATTAGAAGGCTTAAGTTCCAAGCAGATGGTTATTGACTCATCTGGTGACTGGTGTACTCATCATAACTTCCAAGTTAAAAAAATAGCGAAGGTAAATTTTCAAGCCAATTACTAGATTTTAAAATCTAATTGATAGAAAAAAATATACATTTAGTTATTTCATGTCATTACACTGAATTGTTGACAAAACTGACTGGTATTCCCATACAAAAGATGGGTTTATTCAGGTAGCAAAATGCTTGGTAGATCACAAAACTCTCTGTTGCTAGAAATAAGATGAAGAAATGTCTAAAAGCATCTTCACAGCCTCTCATAGTATTATTTAGTGCTGGTGAACAATGAAAAAACTGATGTACTTGAAGAGAAATGTCAATATTCATTATAGTTCAACATTCAGACAGGAAAACCATAGAGGAAAAAAAGATTACTGCAGATAAATGTTATTTTCCAATTGCTAATATTCTAATATCTACAATAATAAGGAGAACAGATAAGTTTTGTCTCTTCCAGTAACTTATGAAGAAGAGTGTCTGCATTTCTTCCCTTTTTACACCAGGGAATACTGAAATACAGACATTTGGAATGTCTTGATAAAGATTAAAGAGTGAATCAGAGATGAGCATTAAAGCAAGATCTCCTGGCCCTCAGAGGTGCATTTTATCTGTGGGACCCTCTTCAATGGAGCAGAGTAACACCAATTTGTAGTTTCAAAATCTGATTCCTCTAGTGAGAAGGGGCTTTTCCCCTGTAGTTCCTAGAGAATCTGCAGATTTGGTTTTTTTAAGTGTTGGCTAAAACATCTCCATTTCAATACCCCTAGACTCCAATGCTATTTTAGAGAGGAGCCCAAATCTTGATGTTTCTCGGAGATCCTATGCATCAATCCAAAAAATTTGGATATCAGACATATCACTTTGAAATGTTTTCTAAGCACGAAACATGCACCCCAACCCACCTACATCGTCAGAGTCCAGATTCCTTATCAAGGAAATAATCCAAGCAGATATTAGAGAAACATTTCTCAGCATATTGAGAATAAAGAGCAAGTGTTTGGTCTAGTAAAATTTCAGCTACTTAAACCAGCAATTTGTTTTCATGTGCACTTTTTTAAGTGCATAGGGGACATTTATGGGAAACCAGACTTGTAATATATTATTGTCGCTGGTTTCGCAAACTACATTAGTTCAGACAACAGGAAAATGCATTTTCAAACTTCATTACAAACAAGAAAATTGAATTTCTGTAAAACTCATTTATCAGGTAGTTATGGAGGCTCTTTGTTTCTATCTCAACCCTACTCACATACCATTCTGTCAATAGAAAATAATTTATACTCCATTATGATTTACAAGACAGGACTCTTCACCTACAGGTTTCACCAAGAAATGAGCAAGTATCTTGGATAGCTGTATGACACTAGTCCACATTTATTTTAACAATGAAATGCACCTTACACCTCCTAGGCTTCTTCGAGCATCCCAGGTAGAACCCATATCATACGCTTTCTTCTTACACAGTGCCCACCAGATGTTTAATATATACACTGAATGAATTGGTTAATTAATAGTCTCAGCAGGGTTGGCTTGGGGCACAGGCTAAGTAGGCAAGTTCCCAAACTGCAGGATCTAAAGTGACACCGAAGCACCAACCCAACAAGGCCATCACCAACAAAATTTCCCAATGGGGAAATGTCTGTATGTCCCGTGTGTGCAGCAGATTCCAGTGTTTCTTAGACATAATTGTGTTCGTGCCTGTGCACACAGTTAGGGGATTATCACTACGATAGTGACTCACCATCCCTCAAACGTGACTGCAAAGGATTCTGCTTCGTACACAAAGTGTAAAGGAATCTGCTGAGCACACGAGGAGGATAAGGTAAAGACAGTGTTATTTCCAAGTTGCAAGATGTGCTGAAGAGACCGTCAAACTCCGGCCTTGCCTAAATATGCCAAGTGCACCTAAGCCCAGCCCTGAACCTACGGTACCAAGTTATATTGCTTTTAAAAGATTGCATTGAGGGACTGATCCAAAACCCACTGAAGGAAGCAGCTTTTTTACCGTGAGACTTCAGTGACATTTTGGGTCCGGCCCCAACGCCGGGTTAATATTCGAAACCAGAAGTAAATAATTAAAGAGATGTATGGATCCCAAAGGGGAGGGTGGCGGGGGGGGGGGGAGAAACCTCAGTTAAACCACACCTTTATGTGTAAGTCAGCATTTTAGGCAGGTTAAATAATCACTGCACGCACATGGCTAAATACCATCGAGAAGCGCGTAAAACCAAGCAAATCCCGAGTCTCGCGGCGTTAGTCAAGTACTAGTTTCAAAGCCAGAGGAGCACTGCAAAGCCAAAAAAGGCATCATACAGTCAAGGCAATGCTTAGAGTGCAGCAAATCATTACGAGGCAGCATAACGCTCAGCAACTAGAAAAAACTCCAGGAAGAAAATAAATGGATAAGGCAGCATTTGTGCAGAAAAATAGATACGGTCCTTTATCATTACCTTCAGAGATAGGACTAGGAGTAGACGCAGGAAACTGGTATGTAGGAGAATAAGGATTGTCTTCTGCAGCAGAGAAAAGCAGCAGATTTTGAGACTATCCACAGTGAAGTGGAGGTTCTGCTACATCCCCCAAATTCCTATCATCGCACGATTTTATTGCCTACTTTAATACTTCTAGAGTAAATAGCACCATACTTTTTTTTTTAAACAAAAAAAGATTAATGGATTAGCAAAGATTTAGTTATTTTATGCATCATACTAGAAGGTATCCTGGGCATAACTGAATTTCCAGCCAGTGTAACACATGGGTGGTGGAAATCTAGAACCTGAATCTAGTTACTATTAGGGTGCTATAGTACAGTTAAATCAAAGCACAAGACAACAGATACTCTGACTAAACTTCTGGTACCTTCAGTTTTTTGCTGGATTTCAGGAAGTTCAGGAAATATGTAGGTAGGGCAATAAGGGTTTTCTTCAGGAGTGTCTAAGGAGAGGAACATGATTTGTAAAAAAAAAAAAAAAAGAACAGAGAGGACAGATTTAAAGGGGAAGAAGGGCGAGACAAGAATCCATACAAGAACAGTCCCTCTCGTGCTGATGCTCTAGCACGACTTTGCTCGTGGCTGCCTTGCACATCAGGGCCCTGTAAGAGATCCTGGAAGCTGAGGGGACTGCACTCATTCTCCTTCTTCTGAAGCACAGGCTCTGGCCGAGCTGAAGAAAACTCTGTTAGGAGCTCTGGGATTAGAAAACAGTTCAACTCTTGCTCATTCCATCCAACACAACACAGCATCAGTATATATATATGTCTATATATGCGTAAAGCTCATCACGGCAGCACCTGCAGCGGCAAATACAGCTCCAGTTTTGCATGCTCTAATGTTTTATTCTATAAGCACCGTCCTGAATTAGCCTGTGAGACATCAGGTTGTTCAGAGGGTTCAGTTTGCCAACGCTACTGCCGCCGTTTCTCGTGCAGAAGGAGGGAAGTGAACGTCACAGAAGTGCCCCAAAGAAAGGGGGTCCCGGGGAATGCGCCGCTGCAAACTTTGCAAGCGCTCACCAGAACTCTAGCTTTTGAAAGGAAAAAATTGGAGGGGTTTGGCAAAGCAGAGCTCAGATTCTGAACTCGGCAAAAATCAACGGAAACCTTTCCATTGGTTTCAGTGAGCTTCAAATCAAGCTTCGTTATGTGGGTATTAAAGCTTTACAGGGGGGAAAGTTTTCTCTTGTGCACAGAGCAGTTTCAGTGAGAACCTACTACCCTTTAAAAGTGTGGGGGGGTGATAAAACTAGACTTCAGGGATCTATTTTCTCTAAATATTATCAGCAGTTTTCTGATCTCAAGTAGTATTGATTTCACGACAGCCCTGCACTTCACCTTTCAGAGCAACTCAGACCTTTCTTGGGACTTCACTGTTCCCTCACCTTTGACTTCTGAGATTTCAAATACATGGGTTGGGTTCTGTGGTGCAGAGCAAACACTAGTTAAGACAAAACGCCTTTTATTCAACATCCAGTACAATTCTTTACATGAATGAAACAAAGTGTTATCGTGGTGGTCTTTTAAAGTAAATAAAAAAACCCAATCTGTGTTACAGTACCTCTATTTAGCTTGTGGATCTGTTTGAACATCGTCTTGTACCAGTCCTTCGATCTGTCTGTATTCTAGTGGAAAAATAAATATACACATAAAGAATCACAACCATGAATTCTACCAGGCTTTCAAAGTTGTTAAGAATTTTCCAGCAACGAAAAAGCTTTACAGTCTGCTTCCTATTTCATTTATTACCACTGACTACCTAAAAATCAAGGCTACATGAAATTAATACTTTGAAATATGAGTAATTTCAATTCGGATAAATAATCTCATAAGTAATGAAGCAACAAGCTTCACTCAGGGTACAATTAATATACAAGCTGTGCAGGGGTAGGCTGTAACCTGTGTAGGATTGTAGATTGTGTGGAGGGTTTTGCATATGAAACTGCTTTGACATGTAAAAGTAGACACGTTGCCTATTTTAGTCATAAATACTGATTTCCTAAGGATTCAATGGAGAGTTAGAAACATCTAGTGTTCAAGTCAGTCCACACATTAGTTATAAAAATACGTTAATAATTCTTTTCATGATAATTTCTCCTCAACACCAAATGAATATAAACATGTTGCGTAAAAGATATCTGCCTTTCAGGTCTAAAATAAGACAGAAAACCTCCTCAGCTGCTAGGTGTGAGAGAAACAGAAAAGCAGAAAACACTATTCTCAAATATGATGAAGAGGTAATAAATTTTAATATTTTTTCTCCCTGAAGCAGCTGAAACAGATCACTGATAGCAACTGAGAGCAAAAGGAAGCGTTCAAAATAAAATACATTGGAACTAGAATTCTATCTTCCCTTAAACCTCTGCAGTCTCTGGAGCTTTAGAATCCTGAGTCCCAGGGTAGGCAGAACCTGGCCCAGATTTTGTGTTGTCTTACCCTCAGAGGAATGCCAATATCATCGACGGAGGTATCAGCCAGGTGCTGAGGGCTCTTCACAATGCTCCTCTTCTCCTCCATTGCCCTCTTCTCTCTTGGCACTGTCTCCTGAACAGGCTTGTCCCGTACGAGCACTGAATCAACTTTATCAGAAACTGGCACCGAATCTGGAAACGAACATGGTGAATTCTTATCTCATCCCAGCGTCTCACCACATTGCAATATTTCACTCTTTTGAGGCAAAAATCTTAGCAAGTAGTTGATGAGACAGACCGTGTCACCACTAGATGCGGTCAGCATCTGGAGTGAAAATCTACCAAGAAAATGTTTGATGCAGCAAAAGCAGGTTACCATCTCTCAGGCAGCCAGCTTCACACATGTCATGACAGTCTCAGCTGTCATGTATATAAGACTACAGAAATTTTTGGTTTCAAGGACCATATAAGGCATAGTTTTTTTGTCTTTTTGCCCAATTAGCATCTCTACAATCTCATTCTTCATCCAAGTGTCAGCGATAGAGCCTCAGAGACATCTTTCTGTTGGTGATTTCAATCTAATGGAGCATCTTATACGGTTTCGGGGCACAACTTTTCAACAGCTTGCACTCACCCACCTGGCACCCCATTTCTTACAGTGAGTATATGATGCCTGCAAGTTCACCTCTGTGTCCTTACCAGAGTTTGTAAACTACAAATTCCGCTGTTGTTTAGTGTATCTGTGATTGCCCTTGCACGTGATTCTGCATAAAGATGGAGGGAAAAAACTAATTGCTCCAGACCATCTTGCTTCCACCTGTAATTCCTTGAGGCTGCCCATCTGACACCCACACATAGCAGCAGGCACCACCACCACCAGCCAAGGAACCAAGGGACCTCAGGTTGCTCTGAAGCTCAACCATGCTCTGGAGAGCTACAACACAGCAACCCCTAGGCTCTGCTGAGGACTTTTTCCATGTGGATTTTCTGGAGAGGAAACATCTGTGATTTTACAGTCTGTCTCATCAAGACTTTGCCAAGTCTTATCCTTTTTTTACATCACTGCATGCATTGGAGGAGAGAGAGAGAGAGGTTTATTCACATGCACATCACCATACTGCCCAAAGCCATTAAATGTGCAGAAATCTGAAAGGGGCAGTTAGCAGAGGAGAGGCTCGTGCACAAGAAAGCATTGGTCTGTTGGTACTTTGAGCAAACACAGTTCTGGCTCTGCAAAATTTAGTACGTGAAGGATTTGTGTTTGAGTGGTTGGTTTGAAATTACCATCAAACTTTAAGTCTTCCTCCTTATCAAGAAAAATGAAATAATGCTTATAAATGTTCAAAATGGGGAAAATCACCTATTAAATTCTTGTTTAGCATTGTTACCCTATTTCCCCTCTCTGTGAATGTATCTGCACTATGGTCCTTTCGTGACCCTGGTGTATAAGGCTCTCCCTTTTCTAGGAAGTATTTGGTCCATGTCCATTAGTAAGCTCCTTACTAAGCCTCTAAGAAGAGAGAATGGAAAGAGCAACTGAAACTAGACCGCTCTTCCATGACCTCAAAGACCAAAAGGAAGCAGGTTTTTGGCTACAAAGGAAGATTTGAAGAGGTTGCAAACTTTAGGAAAGGTTACAGCTTTCCTCTATTTCTTACCATCATCACTTTTGACGTTACAGGGCCTGGGATTAGAAAAGTAACTTTTTCCGGCAGGTTAAAGAATTCAATGACACAGTCCTTCTTTAACAGGAATGCTAAATATATATTATTTCTTTTTTGATTCCCTAGCTTCCCACACTGGGAAAGTGATTAGCTGTTTGCCAGGTGTCAAGAAATAGGTGATAACATTGTAGTGTGCCAGCACACACGTCTCTCCCCAGGCAGTTCTCTGCTCTTGCAATGGGTGTCAGAGTCTCTCCTTGAAAGAAGAGCAAGTTGTTTTCCTGGTCATCTGTCCTTCTCCATGCCCCAAATAGAAGTAGCTCAGGCTGCAGTGGGCGTTTATGGGAACAGCAGATCATGTGCCACTCACCCATATTGTTATTCTTTGGCGTAAGTTTTGCTGCTCTTGGAGTCATGTCAATACTGATTTTTATTTCTCTTCCATCCTCCTCACCACAAGCAAGACTAACTCTAATAGTTGTGGAGAGAAATTTGAGAATATGCCCCACGGGAATAAACCTAAAGGCAGCCCCAAAAGTCAACTGGAGCAATCAAACTGTACGTAAATCTCTTGAGGAACAGATGAACAATTTAGGGTTTCGGTATATTAACAGGTGGCCACACAGATAGCATTTGGAGAAAAGACTGAAATCAAACATTTGATGACCTGTACTAAGCCAGGACAAATATTTATACTAATTTCTTTGCAATTGCTGGGAAGTGTGTTTGCTAAAGGTACTCCACAAGTAACAAAGCAGCAGCTTTGCTCCAGCAGAGGCAGCAGCTGGGGGGTAGCAGACCTTTCACATCATACCTGCCAGGCTACTAAGCCTTTTTTGCTGTTCTGTGGTAAAGGAAGAAACAAAACAAAAAGAAATACAGAACAAATGGGTGAGACATAAACAGCAAGTGCTCTGGTGCTGCTTTTCTGACAGGTAAGAAATACGTTGCAGACAGAATGGCAGCAGCTGCTGGAGAGAATCTGTTTTCAAATACTCTGCCAAAGTGACAGCCCATGGCACCTTCTCCACACAGCAGCCTCGTGGAATAATATAAATCTCATGATGCAGTGACCGACACATTTGCAAAGAGCATTTGGTTTTATTATTATTTTTTTTCTGAACATCAGAGAATAAAAAAAAAAATTGGACAGGAGACAGTTTGAAAAACAGTAAAGACTCACATTGTCAAACAACTTGACAACAACCTCTGTTACCATTAACATGAAGCACATTTTGAAACAATAACACTGGAGCATTTCAAAGGGGTACAGGGAAGGGTTGAGTCATTGTTGGTACTTGCTGAGTCTCATCACAAACTATCGGGGAACAGACTCAGTGATTTGAGCACAGACACAGCTTGGTTAAGGCTATTATTCTCAGAACTGTCCCCTTGGTTTAGGGCCTTTCATCACTGAGTTCCCAGACTGGGACATTTGTGGTATCTCCCTAAAGTTGATGCTCACGGTTGCTTTCCAAATGACTTCCCCAACTCAAGGCTGGGAATAAACCAAGAGTCCTTAGCGCTCCATCCTCAGCTTTTTCTACTCCCTAGCAATTAATCCTTTAGTTTAAAGCACGAAAGCCATTTCAAAAGAATAAACTATTTTACTGACATACAGAAGACAAACACTCTTGAATGCTCATACTGTTAATGCAAAGATTTCAAAACTTTAATATATTAATCACACCCGTTATATATCCACAATAAACCATGCCATGCAATGCCTGCAGTAGGTAACAATCCTCCAGTTGTACTTTGTTTGCTTTCACGAGGTATTTGCACTAAGTGGATGAACTTCAGCAAGGGAGACTGGTCTTGCTCCTCACTAAGTGCAGCTCCTTGTTGGGAGCCCCCCAACACCTACGGACTTTGGTCTTTAACCCCAGCACTTCTGCTCTCCTCACCACCGATGGCAAGCTGCTCCTGAGCGTTATGCTCACAGGATAGCCATCACCATGTCAGGGCCACAAAGAGGATCAGAGGGATGGAGCACTTCTTGTGTGTAAACAAGTTGAGAGAGTTGGGGTTGTTCAGCCTGGAGAACAGAAGGCTTCAGGGAGACTTTAGAGCCCCTTCCAGTACCTGATGGGGGGCTACAGGGGAGATGGGGAGGGACTCTTGTTCAGGGAGTGGAGCCATAGGATGAGAGGTAATGGTTTTAAACTGAAAAGGGGGGAGATTTGGATCAGATATTAGGAACAAATTCTTTGCTGTGAGGGTGGTGAGACACTGGAACAGGTTGCCCAGAGAAGCTGTGGCTGCCCCATCCCTGAAGGAGTTCAAGGCCAGGCTGGATGGGGCTTGGAGCAACCTGGTCTGGTGGGAGGTGTCCCTGCCCAGGGCAGGGGGTTGGGACTAGATGATCTTGAAGGTCCCTTCCAACTCTAACCATTCTATGATTCTACGTGAAACAAATTCCTACATGCAACGGAGAAAAGGAAGGGGTAGCAATTGGATGCTGAAAATTAGATGGGAACCACCTACTGCAGGGTTCACTCTTCAAAGCAGACCATCAGGAGCAGGCTGGTATATTTTGAGAAAGGAATAAAAGATGAGAGCAAGGATGGTCTCAGCTTCAGCCATCACCTTCGCTAAGGAGAACTGCATCAGCCACTAAAGTGTCCTGTCCAAAATATGTGGTTTAAAAAGTCAATGTTTACAAGATATTCTTCCACAGAGGAGAGAATATAATGGATTTTAAAAGAAAAAAAAAAAGGAAAAAAAAGTACTTTTTACATGAAGAGGAGGTTTCCTTTCCTTCTGACTTGTGCCTCTGTCTAGGAAAGAGAGCTGCTGATGGATAGAGGTGGAAGGAGCAGGAGGTGTCTGCTATTTTCCTCTCCCACCCAACCACAGGCAGCTCGTAGCCCCAGGCACACACCAGCCAACTGAAGCTTTCTCCCTCCATCTTGTGTTCTGGGACTGTCAGCAAAGGCCAAAACCTCACAGGATTCTCCAAGAAAGGATTAAGCAGAGGACTATAACTGCTGGCAACAGTGAAGGAATGATTATAGATGCCTTCAGAGTTCCCAGAGGAGGGAGCTCTGGAGGAGACTAAGATTTGAAACCGGTAACAAAAGGGGAAGAGGAAACGAATATTTGAATATACACATTTACTGCAAAATAAAGGTGTCAAAAAGAAAATTATTCGAGGCATCAACAAATATGGAGGGAAGAAATTCTTACCTTGGCGCTAGGAATGAACAAGAGGATCTGAAGCAACTTGTTTAAAAGCATAAATCTTATTCAGTTGGTATTACTGAAACCCAGTAGAAAAAATTCTGAGATCTCTCATCACAACTTACTAAGATCAAGCAGACAAATAAAGGATACAGTGTAATTCCTGTGCTTCAAATGCTGCTTACTGTTTCTAAGTCTCTGACAGGTCTAAATTCAAAGGGTCTTACACAGTTACAGATTAATGAACTAGCAGATAAAAGCACAGAATAGGACAGTAGGTGATGCCTATTCCATAAGCCACTCGAGAGAATAAGACAACCAGCTCCTCAAAAAACAATCAATAATCCACTGAGGAGAAAGAAAGCCATATTATCCATCTGGAAGACTAACTAAACTACTGGAAATCTCAGACTGCCAGCATTAAAACGACCTTGAAATTTCTAATTCAGAGAGTATTTCATAGCACACGACGAATTTATATTAAACCTCATCTTGACATGAAGGAATTGATTTCAGCACAAAACATCATAAACCATTCAGTGGAAGGTGGATCATAATCTGGTAACAATTTGCTACATGCCAGGAGACCAAACCAGCTTTGAATAGATAAGGTCCATAAAGACAAAACCAAATATGAATCATGTCAGCCAGGACAGAAGTGTAATAGATAACTAAGATCTGAGAACCATTTAAATACACTAAGTTAGCAAAAAGAAATCTTAATGCTATGCTGGGATAAAGCCTAGATAGGAATGGAAGCATGAGGAAATGTAAGAAACCCTCAACACATAAAAAGATGGAAAAGTAAGAAACTGTGTATCTACAAGTAGGTACATACGCTGGGAAGTGAAAGAAAATAGCAGCAGAAGTAAAAGAATCCACAGAATGTTTAAGAGATTCAAAACTAGGTTTTGAGGTATGTAAGGAACGAACAGAGACCTAGCAATGATCTTGTTCTTTTGCAAAAAGACACAGTGGAGCTGTTAATAAGGGAGCAGAAAAGATGACACATCTGATGACTATTTCCATTCTGCATTTAAAAAAAAGAAAGAAAGAAAAAAGTCTGACGTACTCCTGCCTGATGGAGAAATACTTTCCACTTCAACAGTAACTAAGGACTACACTGAATGACAATTGAGGTCAGATGCTTGAAAATTAACACATTCATATAAACTGTACTGAAGAGTACAGAGAGCAGTTTTCTGTTCTGAAGAGAGCATTTATGGAGTGAGCAGCTCACTGGACCATTACCACTCTTCGCCAGTATCTCTTGGAATACAAAGAAAACTCCACAGGAACGAGGAAGAAAGTAATTGTTGTGACAACCTTTGCAAAGCATTAGTGGGATGGCTGGGACACCTGCCTGTCACGTCAACAATAATGCCAGAAAAAAAAAAGAAAAGTACTGTAATGACTTACATGGGATTTTACTGATAGATACTTAGTATGACACATGCAATGTCATTTAATACAGGTTTATGATTAGGATGCCTTGTCAAACCGGTTCAATACGACTCTTGCAAATTACAAGTTTGACTAATAAAGACTAAAAAACACACATTAGAATGAGATACTTCACAGACTCGATCGAGTTGCTTAATCAGGCCTTGATCTATATCACAGTCAAAAAAGTGATGAGAGAAGACTCTTCAACCTATCAGGATACAGTATCATAAGCACTAATGGTCAGAGGCAAGATATATTCAGACAGAACAAAGTATTAAGTGTGAAGGTAATGTCAGAACAATATGACATCAGCTGTCTCACAGGCAGTGTGTATGTACCATCATATTATACAGTTTCGTCTCTTGTGCCATTAAAATCTACAGAGAGAAAATATCCTTGTGTGGTACTCACTGAAACACTCCATATTTAAATGTGAAAACTAACCAAAAGAGTATCCCTCCTCAAGAAAGTCAACAAAAAGCTTTGAGATAAAGAAAAGCTGCCTCAAATAATATTTTCTCCCCTTGAGGCAGTTGAGGAATCCAGAATCCACCCTCATTCTGAAGCCCAAATGCAAAGCTGCTTCAGATGCTGGCAAAAAGACACAATCTGCTTGTTACGTCTATAATCAGCTGCACTACAGTGAGGACACTACCTTCAGGATCAGAGATT
>BJBW01010802.1:0-27826 GCA_004320125.1 Scolopax mira
GGCAAATAACGAAAATTGTCTGACCTTGGTTGTTATAGCAATAAGTATAAGCAAAGGCCTCTCCACATACCATCCCTTGGCACTTAGCACAAACATTGGCCTTATCATCCTGAGAAAAAGCAGTTTGCTCCACAATATGCCGTTAATTTCAGTCAGAGGAGGCCTAACTAAAATGTAAAATTACAGAAATGGTTCGGTTTTACCTCAAACCGGGACAAATATGAACAGAAAACCAAAGGACTTAGGACCAGTTTTGAAACATATGTATGTGTCTTCTTAGGCAAGTCATCTCATTGCACCAGACTGTTCATATCTGCACAAATACAAAAACTATTAGAAGAGATGGAAGAAAACTTCGTTATTTCTTTTCTTACTTTAATGCAACTTAAATGACAGAAAATAAAAAGCATATCTACAGTTAAAGTTGTAATTGAGAAGAATATAAGCCTTTCAATAGGTTGTAAGGGAATCACAATATAGTTCAAAAAGAATAGGACAAAAAATACACTGAATTTTATAAGCTTTTTAATAAGATTTTTAAAAATGTTATATTTTCTGGCACATTTAGAATGAACTTTTATCATTTTATTTTTCTACCATCACAGGTTGCACAATACACTGCAATGTTTTTAAATAGCGTGGATGTTTAAATTTCTTGCAAAGCCCATACATATAATTATGAGATCAATTGCACTTGCTGTTTAAAGCCTGAGTTCATGAGTTTGGGGGCAAGGATAACTCTTACCCATCGTTATCAGCAAACCCTGTTGCACATTTCCATAGATCCCTTTTCTTTCATTCCAATTTAGAACCATATTGCATTGAAAATTAAATAGAAATTTTTTTTTTGAGGGTGAGAAAAGAATCTCTGACTGCTTCTGATATACATGTAAGTTACATCTTTCTGATAAAAGTATTAGCAAAAAAAAAAAAAGATTCAACTGCTGTATTCAATCGATTAGGAAAATAATAGAATTTCTTTTGCTTTCTTGTTCTAAGCACCAGACACCAGGAACAGTGGAGTTTCTTAAGAGGCCACTCATGGTTTCTATTTGTTCTGAGACATTAACAACCAGGCTGATCCTTCAACCGAATCTGATCCAGCTCCTCCTGAGGACAAGTGCATTTCTACAGAATATAGCAGAAAGCGAGAGAAACCACAGAGATGAAAAACAGGTACGAGAGAAGCAGAAAAAAAAAAACAGAGTAGATCAAAGAGGCATTAGTTAATTAAAAAAGAGCTAAGATTTTACCGAAGCCTTTAATTTGAGACAAGGGAACCTGAATCTCCAGCACAGATATCCTTAAGGACAGGCAGAAGCAGGGGGACTTCCTGTTCTCTAGTCTCGTAGCATGGTCTGCATTGCCAGTAGTGCCTCATGAAGTCCTCTCAGCAGTGCTCCTACTTAATTCTTCACTAAGATAACAGTTTGTCATCACAGAATGCAAATGGTAATCATCTGTAAATCACTTATTTCCCTTTTATCACCCTCAGTCCACTTCTCAAGGAGCTTGCTATGGTGCTGATGACATCAATCAATGTCATCATCAAATTCAGTGGAGGTCGCTTATACCTACAGATCTTGCTCTTACTCTGAATGAATACTACTAAAAGCAGTGAAATGTTTGTCAGAGCAAAACTTGTATTCAGAAAGAAAGTTAGGATTTGGCCCACTTTTAGCTCTTCAGAAATTATCTCTTATCTGAATTGAAGACAGAATGAATTCAAAAAACAATGATGCTCAATACAGAACACCTTTCTCTCTTTAAAGCACCATAGAAAAAAAAAAAAAAGACAGCTGAAAATAAATATGTTCTTATCAGTGGTCAGCAAGGAAATGAAGACAAGGCTTCAGAAATGGAAACAATATGTTTCCAACAGTCATAAATACATTTCCTTAGAAGGAGATTAAAATAGACAATCCAAGTAACTTCTAGAAATATTTTAGTTTATTTATGGGCAGCAAGTGATTAAATTGAAAAATATGATTACCATATAACTGAAAAAGACAAGTGTGGTGAGACAGTGGTGAGAGCTTTAAAGTATTCTGTTTGAAAACACTGCAGTGAAATTACAGAACCAATAAAATGAGCTGGGTTATCCAAATGACTCATCACTTTGCATCATTTTTATTTTGCTTTTTAAGATGGAAGATTTATTAGAATATATTGATATATTTATTCAGATTAATGTATATAAATTTAGCCTCAATGTCTTAGGAGGAGTGCCATATTCAGCGTAGATTTGCTTGTGTTTAACATCAGCAAATCATGCCGTGCTGGGAATAGGAGAGAGGAAGTTTCTGGTGATCTATTATACAATGATTGATTGTACTTTCATAAAGTGAAAACAATTTGCCAGCAGTGCTAAGATTATTTACTTAGTTATTTACTTTGTATCTTTTGTTGATTGAAACTGCTTGCAGTTGTTGCTGCAAATATACAAACCCGTTGCTTAAACCTGAAAATCTAAATGCTGTATTTCTGATCAGAATTTTATCACCACTGTTAGTTCCTCTATACTGAGTTTATGCTTGTGTCTCTTTGTTAGCTTCTTTTTTAGTGAATGAAGTTAATTTGTGTGAACACTTTCAAGGATTCAATATTAGAAAGGATATTTCATTAGATTTTTAAGTCGACCAACAGAGTTGGTAAATGACTAAATGAGCAAGATGGGATTTGATCCAGTATTAGTCTTGACCTTGGAGTCATCAGCACAAGAAGGATGTGATTCTATTGGAGTGAGTGCAGAGGAGAGTCGTGAAAATGATCAGAGGGCTGGAGCACCTCTCCTATGAAGACAGGCTGAGAGAGTTGGAGTTGTTCAGCCTGGAAAAGAGAAGGGTCCAGGAACACCTTATAGCAGCTTTGTAGTATCTGAAGGGGGCCTACAAGAAAGCTGGACAGTAGTTTTTACACAGGTATGTAGTGATACAATGAGGGGTTTCGAATGCAAGATACAATGAATGCCTTCAAACTACAAGGCAGTAGATTTAGACTAGTTATCAGGAAGAAATTTTTCAGTAGGAGGGTGGTGAGGCACTGGAACAGGTTGCCTAGGGAAGTTGTGGATGCTCCATCCCTGAAATTGTTCAAGACCAAGTTGGATGGGGCTTTGAGCAATTTATTCTGGTGGATAGATGATCTTTAAAATCCTTTCCAATCTAAACCATTCTATGATTCTAGGATCTTCTTGATCATATATGAACAAGAAACATATAATGACATAGGGCTTAATGTTTTTTTATTTTATTACTTGTATAAGTAATTAATTCCATCCTAAAGGTTTTCAATGATTGTGTAACATGCTAGTGCTGTGTTTTAGAAACACATTAAAGCATTAAAGTCTAGAAAACAAAAATACCTTCACTTTTGATCTACTAGTAAAAAGAGACCATAATCAGATAAATTAAGTGAAAATTAACTATACAGAAAATTTCAGTCATGTTCCTATCCCTTCTTTGTCATCTTGAATACATAATTCTACATACTTTATTTCCTTTAGATGGAACTAACTAGCAGGTATTTCACCTTTCACAATATTCAATGTATCATCACAGCACATCACATTATATTCGGTCTGCAGACAAAGAGATAAAGTGAGATATATGATTAATTGAAAGTCAGAAAAGAGTCTATGACAAATAAGACTTTGAAATTTGGTGTCCCAAATGCAACACTTCCATTGGGTAAGAATTTATAAATTGAAAGCAAAACTTTTATCCAGTTGTCTAAAATTATTTTCTTTTCAATTCAACAGTATACTCAGAAACACAGAAATTATACCAGAGCTGCATTTGCTTATTGACTTGTGAACTAAATGTATCAAGACTAGTATTTTAAATTTGAAAGAAGGCCTATTTCTCTCTTTCATTCTTTTAAATAATATTTTAAATATTTTATTCTGCGACAGATTGAAGAATTTTCAGTTTCCTTAAGGAATTTGACAGTAAAGATTCCTCAAATTTTCATGCTTTGAGAAGGATGTAAAAACCTGTTTGCTTGAAACTGGCAAATAAAAATTGATACTACACGGAGAGGAGAGGAGAGGAGAGGAGAGGAGAGGAGAGGAGAGGAGAGGAGAGGAGTAAAGCAAAATGAAGAAAAGATAAACTGTGTAAGTTACAAAACAGCCAAGGTATCACATATCAAAAAGAAGAAAACATTTCAACAAAAGTAGAGATGAGAATGTGGAAGTTTTCAAAGGATTTCACTTGGTGGAATTTGCCATAATGAAAATCAATGTAAGATACAAGCCAAGTTTTATTTGGTTCCATTTAGCATTGAATAACCATTGAAAAGCAGATGTGAAAATAACATCTGAAAACCAGCTACCTGCTAAAAAACAGTAACCTGTCATAGTACCATCATCAAAAATTATAACAGCCCTGCAAATAGAAAGAAACACGAAGGTGTTAAGAAATAGAAAGGAGAAATAAGGCAGTCTGAAGATTTTGATAACAATGAGAAGGGAATATATAAAGAAGAACATATAAAGCCAGTACACCATTCCAGAAACAAGGATCAAAGAAAGAAAGAGGTATTTCCAAAATAAAAGAGGAAAAGTTTTTAAGTGTTATACTAAAACATGGCTCATAAAACACATTGACAATAGCAATAGACAGCTATATTAACAAAACTTAGTCCAGGTCAAGTTTTGAATACCACTTCCCTTTCTTTTTTTTTTCCTGTAAAGATCATAATTATTCAAAATCCAAGTTTTGAATGCTAGGCCATTATAGATAGGGCTCAGATATGCAGACAGATCTACCTTAATCAGCATTCAGACTGTTGTACATTGTGTAACCTCTTTGTAGATAAATAGACATGGTATATGAGAGCTGTCTATCTGGCACTCAGCATGAAAGCTGAACAGAGAGAAAAAAAAAACACTAAAAAAGAACACACAAGTAACATCTCCCCCCTAATAAACAATTCAGAAAATAAAATCCTGTGTAGCCATAGCATCATTATTTATCCTGTTCCTAGTAAAGCTCCCTGGTTACATAAATTTTTAATAGCTTTGTTTTAGCATGATCTTGAACTTCTTTTCTGATTTTGATATTCCTGACCTTTTGGAGTCTTCACAGCTGCCATATTTTAGTCCTATTCCTTAGGGTGCTCTAATTTTCTTACTGGATTAATTAATTACTTCTTCATCCACAAAAGAAATAGATTAGTGAGATGCTTGGATTTACACCTTACTTAAGTGTTCTAACTGGACATTTAATTAATTGCTTAGTTGTCCTTTTAGATGTACTAAATAAATTGCATTAACGATACTGTTGGTAATAGTACCTACAGATTAGGATGATCAAACTGGGAGACATATAGCCATCAACAGGAAGACACTCTAAGCTTCAAAGAAGAAAACAAAAAAAAATAAAGGGAATCAATTAATCCATATTTTCACTTTTGTGATGCTATGAAAATTTTCTATCTGTGTTGCTTGTTTTCTCCACATTATCCTCTCAACTGAGGAGCTAGTTGTTCCCCCACAACATTTGAGCGGAACTCTTAGAACTCTTTCAGTATTAATTGTGACTTTATCATATTAGTTGGGATTTTTCCCAACTAATTTGCTGATTATGTTTCTTCTTATGAAGGCAAATATGACAAACTCAACTGTTAGGAATGCCTTAAAAAGGTATCATGATTTTCAGACCTTACAGTAGAATATGATTAAGATAATTCAGCTTTAGGTTAGAATAAAGCAGTGCATGAATCCAGAGGTGAATTTAGAGATTAATTCAGTTCTCTAGATATTTGAATTCAAAGTATTAAAAACTGGGTCCCAACATATGATGAATACTAATTTCTTCATTGGAAAGTAATAAATTCAGACTAAATCTTTTTTATGATTATGTATTTTAGAAAGACACTAATAAATATTTTTGATGTATTAAGCATTGAAAAAACAGAATAATCACTTAAAAGTTCTAGTCAAATAATAGATTTTTTTTTTGGTTGAAATAAATAATGTGTTGCATTCAAAATCTTGTTATGGGCATGAAAAGAACATATTCTATTTAAGAAATCAAGAATTTATTCTTAGTTAATTAAAACACTTCTAACGGTCTAATCAAAATACAACGGTTACAAAAATACAACAGAACATCACAGCAAGTCGTCAAGAGTCCAAAGCTGTCTACTGGCAGTTTGACTCTGTCAGTGAGGTCCTCTAGGTAGGTCTATGTGCGCTTTTGTTCAGTGAATCCCAGTTATTCAGGTTTTCTATCCCCTTTGTTAACTTTAAAACTGATTTTACCTTTAACATTACCTGGTAGCGTTTGCCATTTGCGAATTTTCTTTGCAGACTAGGACTTTTTAGCTTTGAAGCCCAGTAAACGCATGATTGCCATTGTTAGTAATGGGATGTGTACTGACTTTGTGGGGCCTCAGGACTAAGGTTTGCAAAGTTTACTTGGTCTGAATTTGATTCAACCTGCCTGGAACTTAGTTTTTATTTGATTTGTCTGTAACAGCAACTTTTTCAATGAGTGTAGCTGTAGTTTTTAGACAAATAGAATTGCAAGCATGGGATGGTAAGAGACAGAACTTAGGGCTATAAACAAGCCAGAAAATGCAGACATAAGAGATTTTTTTTGGGTTGGTCTGTAACAAGAAAAACAAAAAAGTAAACAATATACATAAAATGAACCATATGTAAATATGGTTGCAGAGCACTGAAGAAAGATCCAACTGCAAAGTGGGTTAACAAAGACATAAAAATAGCCTTAGGTAAATCCTGGAGAAAGGATGAGGAAGAAACCATTATAATAAACATCATATTCCTCGAGATGAAGGACTTCAGATGCCGATATCTTGCCATACACCACTCCAGATTGAAGCCATTTACCCAAGGATACACAGGAATAGTAGAAAGATGGGCATAGCTCCAGAAAAAGGGCTGGGTACTAGAATGTGTATAACAATTTAAACTGTATTATAACAGAGATTTTTTTTTTTCCATAAAGGTAGTAGATTTTCTTTTTTTTTTTTTTCTGTAATAAGTAAACCTGTACTATTAAAAATTCTTTGATTAAACTGTTAAGATTTCAACTGTATGAATAACACCTTTTTGCTGCATATATAAAGCATCTGCCCATAACAAGATTTCAATACCAGGGAACAGCCTCTGGTATCATTCTGTGTCCACTCATCCATGCAACTTTTTATTTTATCTGCACAGAACAAATACTTGTTATCACTATAAACTAAAGCACAATTTTTAAAAGTTACATGATTATTAGACAATTGCTAATATACCTAAAACAAGATAAAACAATCCAGGCCAAGACAAGCAAAAACAAGTCCTGAGTTTACAAAGCCTGGGACTGTCTGCTTGTAATGGTAATAACCATGCTTAATGGGTTGCAAAAGGTGACTGGATAAAGTGAAACAAACACAGAAGGAGAGATGGATTAGTAAAAGTAATTGATAAGGGGAAATGGGAAAGGGGTGAAGGGTGTGAGGGATAGGAATACTGTGAGGGTGGTGAAGAAGCAATCAAGAAGCCTGAAAGTAGCTATGTCACAGGAAAGAAACTTGGTTTAGTGCACTAAGCCCCACCGTTAGTTCAAAATACTATTACAGAAGTCAGTGAAGGAGGTCGCCGCATTTTTCATTCTGAACTTGCAGTTTTCAAGTGACGGTGTCTCCAAGTGTCTGTCTTCATAACTGCCACCTTAGCCATTTTAGGAAAAATTACATTTACTAGCCTACTTATCATTGTTTTATATAAAAGATCTATTTGTTGAAATATGAGCTAGTCGCAACTAAAGTGAAACTGGCAGTTTAATTCTTCTATTCCCACAGCATGTAAAATATCTTGGACAGAGGTTTTGGTTCAGGTGCATTCCTTGCATCTCTCCAAAGAAGAAGAAATTCACCATAAGCAAACTGAAATAACTAAATGGCAAGGTGACCAATTAATTCTTATCCATATGAAGCATACTGATTCTCCAAAGACTATGGAAAATGTATAGATTTATTGCAATCTATATGTTAAAAGGATATTTCCATTATAGCAAACCTACCTAAATGAATGCTAGCTTTACTACACTTTTAATTTAAGTGTAGCTCAATATACAAAATTGTCCTAGCTAACAGTAAGAGCTGAGTCCTTCTTTTCTATTACAGTGAAGAGACGTATAGTTCTTTGCAGTGATAAATCATTTCATATCTACTCGGAAGAACTTAACAACCTTTTCTAACTTAATTTTAAAAATCAATATAAAGAGCCAATTGTAGGTCCAAACACTGAAATTGATGTGTCACCAGAAGAGAAAGTTAATGAAGACAAGATACCACTAACAGGATTCAAGGTGTTACCAATGAGTATTAAAGACTCAGGCCTGACATCATAGAGACTTACGTCAGCTTTTTATCAGCTGAAGGTCTGACCATGAACTGAACATGGGGCCAGATTCAGCCTATCTATATTATCTGAGATAGAACAACACATAAAAGTAGCCTCCTAGCTCCAGCAGGATCTCCTAAGGGAGGCAGCCAGGCTCCTTCCAGAGCTGATTGACAATATCTCTCCACTGAAATACATTTACATTTGCATTTCCTAATGATGTATCAACTAACAGAACCAGGCAACAGAAAACAAGTCGCATCAAACTACTTTATTGGGAATGGATACCAAGTACTTTTCTGAGCAGACCGGACCAGTGGAACAAATGTAAAATTTTTTCAAACAGCAGTGTTTGAAAACTTTAAATACTTAAAGTAACAAAATCAAGACATCAAGTTTTGGCTGTCCTGAGAAAGATTAAACCCATAACTCTGCCTTCTGATAAAGCATCTTCCATTCTGTAGAGCAGCCTGGGGATCAGCTCTTAACATTCCTGATGAAACAGGGATACCAGTTAGTAAACAAATGCAGCATTACAGAAGTCACACAGAGAATAATTAAAAAGAAACTTGACTGCTGTATGACAAGGTCTCCGGTGAGATTTAAGATCCTTTTTCATTTCTGGTCAACATTCCCAATGGCAATCATATATTTTATCCAATTAGCTTTAAATGTAAAATGCATAAATAGACTTTGAAATAGAATTCAGACTCGCACTGCTTCCCACCTCATCATCCACCTAGTTCAATGATACTGCACCTCAATAAGGCGTCCATTTTGAGAAATGCAAATTAAAGTTTTCTGGTCTTAATCAGTTAATAACTACTTGCATGTAAATATTAAAAACTTCATATAATAATTAAACAAATAGAATAGCACAGTCAAGGAAAAATAAAAAGTAACCCATTTCAGGATTTTTTCTAGCTGACACTGTTCATTGGGTTTGTTCAAAGTTTCATTGCTTAACCCTATTTTTTTATATTGAGCAAATTTCTTAACCTGTTTTGGTTTTTTGGGTTTTTTTTTGTTTTTTTTTTTTTTTCTAAACCTTTTAGTTTGATTTTAAGGTTTAGGGGGTTTTTGTACAATGATCCCTATAAATTTAAGAACTTATTTTGGCATATGTGAGTATATTTAATTTCACATGCTTTGTATAGAAAAATGTTAGATTAAGGATTACAAAACAATATGGAAAGGGAAAATTATCCTTTTTTTAAAGTATAATTATCAAATAAAGAAGCTGTATGATAGAGGTATATTTCTATGGGTAACATGCATAGCTTCCAATAGCCTTCTCAATATAGCATTTCAAACAAATTTGTTCACACTATACCATAATTTACCCAACATGTTGAGCGTATATTTGCCTTTTCACCTAACTGGGATGTGCACGATGCATTGTTTAATATATCTTAGTTTTATTAACCAAAATATTTATTATTTTTATTACTTCATGCTAAAAGCCTTAATTTAATTTTCTTGTATTCCAGCTATGAAAATTATTATAGAAATTACAATTATATTGAATTTAATTAATTAATTATTAATTACAATTAATTATTATTATTACAATTATATTAATTAATTGCAGGTCCTTCTGGATGGTATCCCTTCCCTCAAGCAGTCAACACACTGGAGGGAAGGGATGCCATCCAGAAGGACCTGGACAGCCTGGAGAGGTGGGCTCATGCAAATTGCATGAAGTTTAACCAAACCAAGCGCAGGGTCCTGCACCTGGGCATGGCAATCCCAGGCACAAATACAGGTTGGGTGGAGAGTGGCTAGAGAGCAGCCCTGAGGAGAAGGACTTGTGGTATTGGTAGATGAGAAGCTTAACATAAGCCGGCAATGTGTATTGGCATCCCAGAAAGCCAACTGCATCCTGGGCTGCATCAAGAGAAGTGTGGCCAGCAGGTCTTAGGAGGTGATTCTACCCCTCTACTCTGCACTCATGAGACCCCACCTAGAGTACTGTGTCTGGCTTTGGAGTCCTCAACACAGGAAGGACATGAATCTGTTGGAACAGGTCCAGCGGAGGGCCACAAAGCTGATCAGAGGGATGGAGCATCTCCTCTATGAGGACAGGCTGAGAGAGCTGGGGTTGTTCAGCCTGGAGAAGAGAAGGCTCCGGGGAGACCTTGAAACAGCCTTTCAATATCTGAAGGGAGACTATAGGAGAGACAGAGAGACACTCTTTGTCAGGAAGTATAGTGAAAGGGCAAGGGCTAACAGTTTTAAATTGGAAGAGGGGAGATTTAGATTAGATACTAGAAAGAAATTCTTTACAGTGAGGATGGTAAGGCACTGGAACAGGTTGCCCAGGGAAGTCGTGGATTCTCCATCCTTGGAAATATTCAAGGCCAGGCTGGATGGGACTTTGAGTAACCTGCTCTAGTGGGAGGTGTCCCTGCCCATTGCAGGTGGGTTGGAACTAGATGATCTCTAAGGTTCCAGGTTCCTTACAACCCAAACCATTATTTGATTCTATGATTCTATTATATCAATTACATTGAACTTCCCAAACTCATAGCACAGTTTGTGTGGAGGATTTTGAGTCTCATTTTGAATTTTTGAGGTGATTTCTCAGTGATCTCAAGGTCATCTACTTCTGTTCCTGTTAGAACTGGTTATACTTCTGAATCAGCACTATCCTAAAAATCTACAATCAGTTGTAAATATGGAGTCATTCACATCCCTAATTTTCTTAATTAGAATAAGAAACCTTGAACCTTAGCCTCTCAAACAAAGCTGGAAAATAGCAGGCATAATTTCAAATACTTAATTTGCCTCATTCAGTTCAATAGCATATACCTAAATTCCATAACTCAGCCATGTGTTATAACCAGTGAGCTGTGAGTTTCTCTCCTTCATTTAGGGTTTATGTTCTACTGAACCAGAAAAAAAAGACCAAGAAAAGGAAGACAAAGCAGTGTCAATGGGGTCAAAGGAATTAAAATGTATTTAATGACCTTCAAGATTTTGTTAATGTGAGAAGGCAGAATAATGGGAAGACTTGATCTAAATGTCTTCATCTATTCCAAGCTTTTCTTCAGCTTCACTGTTTCATGAACTTGAATTTTTTCATTCTGAAATTAAAAATTTCTCTTAATTTCATTTTACTCACACTCTATCTGCTTCTCTGAAGACCTTTTTTCTTGACAAGCTTGTATTTTCTGATAAAATACATTTCCTTATTATACTAATATCTGCTTAGATACTTATTTTTACTAATTCTAATTCTAAATGCATGCCTGCAAGCTTCCACAAGTTTCTGTGTGAAACATCTTCTTTATCAGGGTCATGTTTTTTATCAGAGACCAAGGTCCTGAAAGAACAGAGGTAAAAGAAATAAGCACCTTTTGGAGTGAAAAATATCAATAAAGAGTCTCTATTGTAAAATACTAATTGTTCAGACAACAGAAAAGACTTTTAAAGGGAAACAAACAAAAAGCTAATTAGAACAGAATCTAAATTTTTTTTATATAAAGTGTGACAGTTATTCTTGGAACCCTGGTGTAATAGTCTTCAGCACTTCAAGACAATCTTATTAGACTGTATGATAGAATTATGTGTGCAAATAGACTAGACTCTGATAAACTATCAAACATTAGTTTGCAGTTGCAATGAAGCAGCCTTCAACACTTCTAAAGAAATTGAAAAATTTACTTTTTCAAAGACTCTAACCACGAAAGTTATTCTGATTCCAGGAGAAGTTCCATGGATTTAATATTTTAGCGTTATGTCCTAAAAAACAGATTAAATATTCAATAATTTTAACTTGCTCCAGTAGCTTTTTTCAGGCTTATGTCTTTATCAAACTATATTTAATGTCGGAGCAGCTCTTTTCATGGTGGTCTGTAAAAACAGATTGTTTCCTCTTTTAATTAGATTTTCATTTGCATGAAAAGAGTATCTTTGATTAGAAGTATTTACAGCTTATTTTTTACCACAGCCTTCTGTGAAATCATAATCATTTCCATAGCAATAATTTGTGATATCACAAACAGAAGGTTATTAATTCAAGTAGAGATGATGAGCTGTTAAGATCCTGTTTTCATTCAAGGTTCTTGGCCATATGAAAAATAAGAAAATGTTTCATATAAAACTGCACAGCATCAGTAGATTCTACACTGAGAGCACTGAAGACTGATGTTTATTTGCAGAGCAGATGTCATTACTTTTAGCTTCACACACAGAGATATACCGGTAGGTGTTTCAGCCTTGTTTTGGAAGAAGCACATCTGAGAGAGACCGAGAAGGTTGTTGATTTTCTTTGTTCACCAAGAAAGGGTGACACAGAGGCCAGTTATTGTAGGAGAAAGACATAGCTTCCCCTGAAAAACATTTGATGAATCACTATATAGCTTGATGAATCACTATAGAGAAAAGAAAACCTAATATTGTTTATTGGGAGAGATGTATCAAAACACTTTTATTTAGAAATTCTAATGTGATACAGTACAGATGCATCTTAGCACTCTTTGGAGAATGCTTTGTTTATAAGCAATATAAACATTTTAATTCATCTCCTTTTCAAAAAAAAACAAACATCATCTTTCTTCACACACTCATCAACCACCTTAAATGTAAATGGGATCTTTATTTTTTAACAGCTCATCTGTTCAGTCTGAATTTGTAATCATCTGTTTGTGGTAACACGAATTGTTGCTATAGCTTGCAGTTTTGAATTAACTTATACATTTTGCACTATTGCAAGATATTTTCATTGTAGTACCTGGATTCTGGAATTTTGACAGCTTTTTGATCAAAAATTTTGATTAATTTTGTTTACCCTTTAGGTCATCTTGTAAGACAAAGATGTTTCCAGAATCTCCCAAGGAGTGTAAAAATGGATTTAAATGAATTATGTTAGTAAAGGTTTCAAAGCATATCATATTGAATCAAATGCCTAGCATTATTATCATTCATGAATCATATCACAATTTTCACAAAAACAGATCCTGTAACTAATGAAATAAGGACCTACACTCATTTGTACTTGTTCATTTGAACTCCAGTTTTAAAAAGTACTTAATCCCATCAGAATTACAGATCCACCACATTTAATAAAAGTGCTACTACCCACAGAGGGCCAAGCTGTAAAAGCTTTAACGTATGGAATATTTCCTGTTCATAGAAGCATACGGGCACACAATCAAAAGCAATCAATTTATGGCCGTTTTACAAATCACTGTTCATCAGGTAAGTTACAACAGACCATATGTGCGCACTTAGCTCACCCTAACTTGTGAGGTAAAATGCATTAGTTTAAATTAATTTCATGGGGCTATAAATTTTACCTTACCTTTTGGCAAGGTTAAGACAACATGTAGTTCATTGCAGTGATACAGAAGCTGTCTGCAGTCTTGTTGGAAAGCTGTAACTCAGTCTGGATTGATCCAGATAAAGCTCTTAGACTATCTGGTTTGACTCCTGTAAGAAGTAATTTTTATTGATCTTAGTGATTGAATACAATAAATCATATCTTTCAAAAAAAAAATCCAATTCTTATTCCAAGAGTCAGAAAGAGGAAGCTTTACCAATTTCTACTAATTTCATTTATTTAGTTGCATCCTCACTTTATCAAAAATGTGGGGTTTTATTTCAAATTTCACTACATTTTATACTTTCAAATTATGATTCTTCTTAGATGTCTATTAGATAAAAAAAACCCAATCACTGGAATTTTATATACATTAACATACTTATAGATAATTTTTGGTTTATTTGAATACTGCCTTGTGATACATGTAATTTCTACAATAGCATCAGCCTCAGTGAAGGAAATCACTATCAGAAATGTTTTCGAATTCATCCTTCCAATCTGCATTTGCCATATACATCTTCAGCTCTCTTCAACAAATATCTTTGATATGTTATTAAATACTGGCTGTAAACATCAATACAATATCATTCTAAATACAGCTTTGCAGTACAACAAGTATTTCTGAATTTTCTTCAAATATATTTGTAACTTGCAATCTTTTCAATAAATAAGAAATATGACCATATAATTTCCTTTTCTCCTTGTCCTCATTTTTTTCTGTTTTTGTACTTTTGGAATTAACAGGATCTTGTTATATGCTGCTTAATAGCAAATTATCAGTAGAACCACCGGTGAAACTGTATAGAACTATATCTTCCATTGGTTTTACCTGTTAGACCTGACACACTCAATATGAGGCACACTAATTAACTTGAGATACTTCACCTTGTCAGATTTCTCTTAAAATATTATAATTTTCTAGTCTTCTCCTATCATGTCAAGATATTATAACTAATCAGAATAAGCAGAATTTTATTCCCAAATTACTAATACAAACAAGTGAGTCAGAATAGACTTGTAAGCAATATTGCATTGTTCCTGAATGAAGCACCATGAAACTCCTTTCAACTTGAACAAGAACAGCTTCATTTCTTTGGGATATTCCATTGTCTAAAATATGAGTTTCTGCTATAAAATTGAAGATGGTAAAAATGCACATACAAATATGGTTCTAATTATGACCAAATTATGAGTGAGTTGAGAGAATTGCCTGTCTGAGGACTGTAACCAAAGAACAACTACTGTTCTCTCCTACCACAGGTTCTTCCAGGCAGTTAAAAGTCTTGTTAATCCTTGCTTAATCTTCTCTGTTTATTATGCTGTGCCTCCTCTCAGGACAGTAGCAATGGGCTGAGTATGCATAAATGCTGTGTTACTTTTCTTCCACTGTACAGCATATACTTACATTCAGCAATAAATGTTCATATACTTAATAAAAGCATACTCTGTGCACATACTTAAGAAAAAGGGTCTTGTCAGACATGAGAACTGTTCCAACAGTAAAAGAACAAGTGTACAACATTTGGGGTTTTTTGGAAGGGGGGGGGGTTGTTTTGGGGGTTTTTGGGTTTTTTTTAATGGTTGGACTAGATGATCTTAAAGGTACCTTCCAACCTAGGTGATTCTGTGATAACAACTTTTTCCTGCTTTGCTGAAATACAGTGAAGTCTAACATCAATTGTTTCAAGGTAAGTTTACTACTTCACTAATTATGACTTGTATTTTTCCATTGCTCTATACACTGGACAAAGACCAATAAAGATAACTGTAGCATCAGAATACCAGTGAACTTTCAGAGCTCTACTGAGTATTTAAAATGTAGATTATTTTATACTTTAGATACTTGATGTATCTGTGAATTGCTTTATAATAAAGTAATTTATTTATCAGAGTATCTAGAGCTTTGAAAACAAATTGCCATTTTTGAAAACAGCCTTGCTTTCCAGTGTCAAGAGACTTACGTAAAGATAAGTGCCACTAGAGGAAGAATCTCATAAACCACTGTGGGTTTTTTAAAATTTTTTATGTTTTTCAGTCATCACACTGACTAAATCAACCAAAAAGAAAAAATTGATGTTAGCTCTTTCCCGTACAAAATCCTGGGGTATTGTTAATAACTCTGAGAAAATAAATAATTGTGTTATTATATAAAGCTTCTGGATACCTAAATATGAATGTATCACATATCTTTGTATTAAATATCTCTAAAGATTCTACAGCAAACCTGATGACCAACAACATGAGCTATATGATATTGTACGGATTCCTTTTTTTTTTCAGAAATTGAAAGCTGTGGGTTGAAATTATTTCTGAAATTGAGCTTGGAAAGTAGTGAATAGTCTATCTCTAATGCTGTCCAAATGAAATTACATTCATGATATGCACTGGTTTCAGCTGAAACCTAACCACATACTTAAGTGTCATATTCAGTTAAACAAGACTATTCAGTACAACACAAATGACACTTAGCACATTATAGAATTCATCTTTTTGAAACACAGAGGATAACTATAATATTGAGCATTAGCAGTCATCTTAACTGAAAACAATTTACAGATATTGTGAGGAATAGGTTATGAAAGTTACATAAGAGATCTTACTTTAGGTTTCTGCAAACACACATGCCTCAGAAAGATATGATGTATGCTAAGTAGAATCAATAGCACAATAAGCCCTGCAACAACATCTAGTTTTATGCTTGGAAGAAATAAAAAATAAAATGAAACATCAGAGATAATATTTTCTAACCAAAGAAACAAACAAACAAAAAAAAAGCCATCTCAGATACTTATAAATTTCAGTGTATTTAGAAGTTCTGTCATTTTTTCATATTTCAAAATCTCAACAGTTGACTGGGTCCTAGTAATTAAAATCAATTTCCTGATATTGATGACAATAAGAACATTGTATGAAAAGTATTCCCGATATTATTTGTATTAATTCATTAACTTTCTTAAAAGTTTCAGCCATTCTGACACTGAAAAGGCTGAAAAAGCTTATAAGTATCTAAAGGTTGGTTTGAAGTAGGATGGAGCTGGACTCTTTTCAGTGGTTCCCATTGACAGGACAGGGGGGCAATGGGCACAAGCTGGAACATAGGAAGTTCCATTCAAATATGAGGAAGAACTTCTTTATGGTGAGGATGACAGAGCACTGGAACAGGCTGCCCAGGGAGGTTGTGGAGACCCCTTCGCTGGAGATCTTCAAGACCCGCTTGGATGCAGTCCTGATTAATGTGCTCTAGGCATTCCTGCTTTGGCAGGGGCAGGGGAATTGGACTAGATGATCTCTAGAATGTCCCTTCCAAGTCCAACAATTCCATGATTCTGTGATTACATGATTAACACAGTCCTTACGCTCATAACAAACAGATTGTCCAAACAAGACAGAGAAAATAATAGCATAACAATTATATAAAGTAAGAGCAATGAACAGGGAATAATTCATCAATGATATATGAAGTATCAAGTTGTTCATCTGAACTGTAAAAAATATTCAGTGACATCAGGCTACTTAAGCAAACAATCCACAAGCACAGATTACAGGAGATTTTTTTCTCTATAATTTACAATTCATCCTGGTTTACTCAACAAACTTTTTCTTAACAGAAAGATTAACCTTAAAAAAGTGTAAAATAAAGACATACTGAAAGGTCTTTATACAGAGAGTATATTGATTTGATTCACAGAACATGCTGCTAGCAAACAGCCACTCCAAAGGTAGCTGGCTTCATGCTTACATTTTTAATGTCTTTAGAGATATTGGAGCTTACCATCTGTGACCTTTAATTACAGTACTTCTGCCTGGAAAAGCAGTTATTTATTTAAAGGTTGTCCCTAAAATTATGCCATTTGCATCACACTTACTAGCTGTATGGATCCTTTCCTCATGAAGTAGGTGGCTTCCTTTTATTTTAAAATGTATTGGCTAGTTTGAAATTCCTCTAAACAAGTAATAATTTGTTATTCTTGTTATATGCAGGTTGTAAGTACTTTCTAAGACCTGTCTAAACAGGCCTTCAAGAAAGGTGGAAAGAGGTATATTTCCACAGAGCCTTTGAGCTGTTGAATTAAACATGTTCCAGCAGTAAAGGAGTAGATAATGTAGTGGTTGAACACAGAACCCCATTCAAGGAGTTTCTTGGTTCTCAAGAAAGAAAAGTTAATCTTCCTCTTGACTTTTTGTGAAGTGGATGTCTCTTTTTACCAGAATGCATGTGTGCATATACTTGTGTACAATTTAGTGTACCTGATATCAAACACTTGACCTACATGAATTACAGATGAAAGAAGAAAAATAAGCAATCAATTGATTAGTTTCATATATGTAATGTGTGCAAGGAAGTGAATATATCTCAGTTTCATCTAAACACCGAAAATATTTCAGTGAAATTTGTATAACAATCACTAATGAAAAAAGAAATCACAACAAGGTATTATACAGTAAACTTCTTCAGTTAAACAAACCTTAATCAAAAAAATGTCAATTTGATAAAATCTCATCATATTAGTAGTTCTATATTTATGTCTGGTAACATTAAAGAATATATTCTATGCTTTTCTTAGAATTACTCTGTTATGCTTCATCTAACAATATTATTATGAGCCCACAGTATAACTTTATTAGGTACCCATATAGAATTATTTCCATATAAAACATATTGATCCATCAAAGATATAGTCCTGGAAAACACACACTGAGTTGGCCATATTCAGTATGCTAATTAATATTTTCTTTCTTCTAACCTTATAAAGCTCTGTGTTTGTACTCTCCAGATTAAAAAAAAAAAAGTCAGTTAGCATTTGATCTGAGTCAGAAAAATAAATCATGTGGATATCAGAAATATTCAAAAGACATACTCAAACTATTTCAAAGAACCATTTTATGTTCCAGATTTTTCATAAGTGATTCATTTTTTTAAGCTGAGCAACAAAAATCCATCAACAGGAAGTCTCTGAGCGCCTAGATGAAATTTCTCATTGAAGAGTATTTTGCAGTTAAAGAACTTGAGAACTTAGATGTTACTCCTTTTTAAGTACTTCACAAAGATGAAAGTACAGGCTTTGTAGAAGCTATTTACGTGAAAACATTTTCACATGAGAAATTTATCAAATCAAAGAAAACATGTTGGCCGCCCAACAAAAATCTTCTAGATCTCTTGCACTTGGCAAGCCAAAGGGTGTTACTGAAGATACAGATGATATTTCAAAAGAGAAATTGTGGGTGAACAGGATTGTGAAAGAAGCAGAGACCAGAAGTAAGGAGTAGAAGAAGCAGAAACACTGTCAAGGAAAGGCCCATGATCAAGTCCTAAGCACCCAGCAGCCCAACTAATGGAGGTGAATTCCATCCACCTGGCAGTTGGTGGTTGCAGGGGCGTGTTGGTTGGGAAAGAAGACACGATAGTACTATATAAGCTGCCTGTTTGTTATAATAAACAATTCTGGTTGCATCACCAGCTGGGGTCTGTGCCTTCATACACTACAAAAAATACAATTCTTGAGTCTTCAAATAACACCAGAAAAACTGTAAGAATAATTGAACATAATAATATTGTTTACTAGCTCAGAACTGACAATGTACTTACCAGCATATGGACCTGAAATTAATTCACTTTGTGTGCGTATCAGGGGGTAAATCCATTTTAAAAAAGAAAGTAAATGTAACGATTGTTACCTACTGAGCAATGTTTCTTTCCATGTTATGTTTTTTTTCATGGTCTTTTCTAAGTTTTCATTCCCCAATTTCACTCTCCTTTGGCTTCATTTTCTTTTGGTCCTATTAACTAACCCTGAAGAGTTCCATGGCATCCATGACCTCACCTTATTAAACTTTTAAAAGCTAAACTAAATATTTATCAGCCTACACCTTGATTACTTTTTGAGTTTCCTGCATCCATTTCTTTGGTTTATTTTCTCCAATTGCATAGCAAATTTTTGAAGACAAACAGGCTTTTCTCCAACTGTTTTACAACAAAGAACATTTGTATGATTTTGATGATGCCCTTAGGTGCAATCATAAGATAAATAATATAATTCACAATAACAGAAAGATGTTAAGAATATGACCTTAAGTACTCTATGCATTTTCTTCTGCTTTAAGTTTATGAGCTTCATATACTGTGTCAAGCAAAAATTTACACTATATTCTGCAAGACAAAGGTAATTCATTTACTTTATATGAATGAGATGATGGCAAAGTAAACTACTTCAGTCAGAAGAATAGCTGATGGAAAAGGATATACTGCTCTGCATTTTAGATAGCATGTTATGGTACAGTGTACCATGTATTAAAACAAAAACAAAACCAACCAAACAGATCTCTTACATTCTTGTTGCAGTGTGCTAAAATGAAGTAGGTACAAGAAAATAAAAACAGAAACAAAACAAAACCCTTGGACTTAAATAATAATTTACTATGAATGATTGAATGGACCTTTAATAAATTACTTTTCTCAATGATATATATACCTACAGCTAGGTAATTATATATGTAAATACATATAGAAAACTTGATAGAAAACGATACCTACATATCTGTTTGTGGTAGCAGTCTTTTTTCTATTCCAGTCTGTGAAGCTGTGTAGGCATATTTCAATGAATTTAGGTAATTAGCTGTTAAAACTCATTAAAAAGCCCACACTGGTATTCTGAAGACTTCAGAATGGAATTCTGGTTCTATTCTAGTAATAACATTGGTCTGTTTAGTAAGGGATATTTTTAGGAAAGAACTGAAGATGCTTCTTCCCTCCGGTTATTATTGATGAAAAGAGCTCTAAAATTCCTAGTTATTATTATCACTTTAACATCAGCAGGTAGAATTCAACCCACATAGATAAAAAGAACAAAAAGTATTAATTTACTTATGTGGTTCTCTGGGATGCTCAGAGGGAGCTTTTCAACATTGCTCTATTTCTGCACAGAAATTTACACATTTCATTAGATCATTGTTATAACTGCAATCCCACTAAAATTTTCACCAATTGCAAAGTACAGATATTTTACCCTTAACTCAATAATATTTTACCTTCAGCCCCTTTAATATTTCTTAATTGCTCCACACTTAGGTCTCAGCAACTAATGTCTTTATTCTGTTAGTGTTACATTGTTCCCTAGCTTTATCTTATAAAGATAGTTACACAATGCCTATGATCAGTGAATCTGAGCATCCGGTGTTTTAGATAGTTTCTTAATTTCTGCAAAAGCTCAGATTCATTTGACCTTCATTACCTGACATAATATTATGTTTATTTTTAGGTACTAATCCATAAACCCACAAACTGCATAGTCTGGAAACCAGTAGATTTGTCTGAATTCTCAGTTATTACTTCTATAAAAGTAACATATCAAGCAATTTCTATTCAAGAAACAGAGCAAAGAGGTGTCATGAAATGCATAGTTAAAGAAAACTCCGTTGAACTTGCTTTACTTTCTATCACAAAGGTATGTCCTTCTAAAACACGATTTTTTGTGATAAATTAGCAACGTTACCCACAGCTAACATCCCTACATATCACCTGAATCCTGAACTAGTGAACTCAGCCTCATGAGTAAACTGAAACATGTTGTATTACAGCAGGTAAATTATTCCAAAAAATATAGATTTAGTAAAACCCCCACACTATTGGATACATACAGAAACAGAAAAGCCTCTATAGCTAATGCTGTTATGTAAAAATTTAGGAGTAATTTAAGAATTTAAAATGTGCCTTACTGAAAACCTTGGTGCATGTCATGGTTTAACCTCATCCAGCTACTAAGCTCATTCATTCCCCCCACAGTGGGATATGGGAAAGAATCAGAAGGATAAAAGTAAGAAAACTCATGGACTGAGACAAAGAAAATTTGATAGGTAAAACAAAAGCCATGCACACAAGCAAAGCAAAATAAGAAATTCATTCACTACTACATCAGCTGGTATTTAGAGTAATTTCCAGGAAAGCAGGGTTCCATCACATGTAACAGTATGGGAAGCCAGAACAGAATCAGAACCACAGAATCACAGAATTATAGGGGGTTGGAATGGACCTCTGGAGATCATCTAGTTCAACCTCCCTGCCAAAGCAAGTCCACCAGAGCAGGTTGCACAGGAACTTGTCCAGACAGGTTTTGGATGTCTCCAGAGACAGAGATGCAACCATGTCTCTGGGCAGTCTGTTCCAGTGCTCTAAACAATAGGAGACAAAATTTTTATGCTTTAACTCCAAATGTTCCTCCTTCTTCCTTCTTCCCCTAGCTTTCATTGCTGAGCATCATGTCACATTGTATAGAATATCTCTTTGGTCACTGGAGTCAGCTGTCCCAGTTATCTCCTCTCCCAACTCCTTATATAACTCCAGCCTACTTGCTAGTGGGGCAATAGGAAAAGTAGAAAAGGACTTGATGCTGTGTGAACACTGTCCAGTACTAGGTAAAACTCCTCTGGGTTATCACCATTGTCTGAAATACCCCTGAAGCAGCTTTGAGACATTCCTGTGTGTCTTATCACTGGATACCAGACAAGACAAGAGATCAGTACTAACCTCTCCATTTAACCTCCTCAGGAAGCTGTAGAGAGCAATTAGGTCGACCTTCAGCCTCCTTACCAAACTAGACAAACCCAGTGTCCTCAGCCACTCATTAGAGGACATGCCTTCCAGCCCTTTCACCAGATTTTTTGCCCTCCTTTAGACATGTTCAAGTATCTTAACAACCTTTTTTAATTGTGAGGTGCAATTTACAGGATTGCATTTCCCACAGTACAGGAGTGCAATTAGTACAGCTATAGCTAATTGTTTAAGGATGTGCTATCTCAGATTTGCCTTGCATGGCCCTTTGCAGAGAGGAAAGCATGATCTTAAAATGCACTAGCTACCAGTTAATTTTCAAGCATAAGTCAAAGTGTAGGTTTTAGCTTATAAATCCCGTGTTATGTGAAATCCATGCTCTTAAAAGACTTTTTCCTAAAAGCCCTCTGTACATGGGACACTCATGGCAAGGGAATTAATCTGTAGGCTCTCTCTGCCTGCTTTTGGTCAGCCCTGAAGTGGACTAAGTGATCACTGTAGGTCCCTCCAACCCGTCTCCTCTCCTCTCCTCTTCTCTTCTCTTCTCTTCTCTTCTCTTCTCTTCTCTTCTCTTCTCTTCTCTTCTCTTCTCTTCTCTTCTCTTCTCTTCTCTTCCTCTTTCTCTTTCTCTTTCTCTTTTCTCTATTCCTAGAAAGGTTGAAGTCACAAATGAGCTGTGAAAGTTTTACCCTATGGCTGATACACATTTTGTATCTCATATAAACACAGCCAATTGCAAATGTGCAGCTTGGTTTCACTGGGAAAAGGTGATGTGATTGGGGTAGCAGCAATTGGATATTTTTATAGTTTAGAAGACTCACCATTTGAGCATGGCCACTTGTCAGGCCTTCTCTGGTCCGTTTTGGCTAGCTCATTGCCTGTTACTCATGCACCACGAAGTGGCTTCTCATGCCAAGGCAAAGAAAGCTTCTTTTTCCCCAGGGTGGGCCGGCACAAGTCCCCAGGAGGTTTTTTTGCCTTCCTTATTGAGCACAGACCTTTGCCAGGGCTTCTCTGGGCCATTTTGGCTGGGTGCCTGCTGCTCATGCTCACAGAAGTCTGCCTCATGCTCCACATATGCATCTTGGGAGGAAAAAAACCTTTTCTCCTAAGGAGGGCTAGAAACAGTTCCCTGGGGTTTTTTTCTTTTCCTCTGTAGTGTTGAGTATAGCCCCTCGTCAGGGCTCCTCTGGTCCATTTTAGCTAGGTTCTTGCCTGCTCTTCTAGCACTACCAAGGCACTATTCCTTCCCTGACTCTCTCTGTCTCTCTTTCCCATTGCAAGTTTGTAGCAGGAGCAAGCTCTGGTTTTCCCTTGGCTCTATTTCCCTAGGTGTTCTAGCTTTGCAAAATAGCCTGTGCTTGGGCAGGCTTACTGTACCATCAGGAGCTGACAATTTTCAGCTCACTCTGCATGGAATACCAGCACAAGGCAGGCACGAGAATGCTTCTCATGCATCACTGACCAAGAACCACAGATGAGCAAGTTTTTGAAGGCAGAAAGTGTGCTTGTCATTAATATGTGCCATACTTTTGACAATACCCCACAATACCATATGCTTCTTCTTTTGAATGTGCTTGGTCCTGACCCTCATTCCTCCAGTTCTTACTCTTCAGGAAATAGAGACTGCTTGGCCTGTATTGCTGCTGCTGCTTTCTGTAGCTCTGTGACTTGCCTTTGCCAGACTGCAAGCGATATTTTTTCAAGCTAAATCTGAAAATGTTTTTGGAACTGAAAAGCCCCCAGCATTTCAGGCAAGTAACAATCTCATCATTATTTGACTCATGGTGAGTGCAGGAAGGGGAGGGGAGGGGAGGAGAGAGGAGTTATGCCTATAGTTATGCAGGAGAAGTTATGGCTTAGGTCTGAGGGGTCCATGCAAGAGAGTAGCTATCTGCAGTGAAGCCATCCAGGAAACAGGGTCAGAGATGGGCACACTTACAACATAGCTCAGGCAACGACTTACAGCATACTTGCTCTAATTAATTCCACTTCTACTAGCATTAATGGTATTTAAAGTAAGAACTTTATTTGAATATTTGAATGACAAATTGCATATGTACTTGTATCTTCCTTCATCAATTTTTCAGTGTTCTGTTGAGCCATTATAAATCATGCTGAAATTCTGTTGTCTGTGGCAGTCTCTGAGGACAAAACTAGTGAGAAATAGATCTATAATCAAGCCAGAGAAGCAGCAGGTGAAAAGCATTTTATTTGAGTTCTAGTTCTGTCTTTGTGTTGCTGTGGAAGGAAAAATGCACATTCACTGTCCCCTCTGGAGCTCAATATATAGAAAATGTAATGATTCAGCAACAGTTACTCTTTTTTGGCGCATGCTGTCTTTTTACTGAATAGAAGTGTTAGACAGGAGGTGTTTTAAAAATTCACACTCCACAGTGAAACAAAACTCTCATCGTTCAAAAATGTCCATGGCAGTGAGAAACTACAGTATGAAATGAACTCTGTGACATCCAGTAGTTCAGAGATCAAGAAGCATGTGGGATACACACAGGTTCAAAAGGCAGCCTAGCATGAAAGACAGAAAAGACCCAGATCTCACATCTTTTCTGAGAAAGTTAGCAAAACACAATTATCCACCACTGGATTTTTTTCCTCTGATTTTCATTAGAACTTTATATGATTTCTTTCCCAAATAATTATTTGTTGAAAGCTAAATGTTATGTATACAACTGTTTACTCTCATTTTCTGTAGAAAATCTGTCTCCATCATTCTCTTTCAATTTAAAATGAGAATTGAATGACCTTTCATTACAGATAAGTAAGTCTGTTATCTAATACAAGTGTACAACTATTTCTTCAGTATATACGTCTACAAAATTGTTGCAGAAAGCAATTAAGAAAAATGAATTGTCACAATCAAGCTGTGTCAGTGTAACATGACAGAGTTTCAATGAAGTGTTTGTCTTTCTAATGTGTTAGATATGACATCTTTGAGAACTTCAAATCATTGTACCCTGTCTGATAAAATGAATTTATGATTGATGTTTACTTTGGTAAGCAGAATAATGAATTAAAAGCTTCAATGAGTTTATAAACTCTTTTCAGGCTGCGATTATAGCAGTAAGGTTGGCAGAGTCCTTCTACAGTTCTCATTAGGTATGTAGTTAGCCATAAAAATATACATTCCATTCAAGTGCAGTAGTTTGGCCTCTAACTAACATTTATATATTAGTGTTAAAATATAGTAGCACATGTTTGAATGTTACTTCATGCACAAATGTGTATATTTATAACAGAGTAAATTAATTTTGTACTTGGACTTCAAGATTAATTAATTTAGCAAATACTATATATTTTGAATATATTTATTCTTTATTTATTACCTTAATACTATCATCAGTTAGAATGAGGGAGTATGAATTACTGTGAAAATCCTTTAAAATACATACTAGAGAAAACACTTTTTCAACTTGTTGGGTTTTTTTAAAAACATAATTATATATAATATAAAAAAGACCAGATAGTTAGAGTCTAGCTTTTTTGACTCTGCTGGGATCATATTGATTTATACTAGTTATCTAGTACAGTTAAGTACTAATAACTATATTAGTATACCATCTTAATTTAAGGATGTACATTACTTTGCATGTTTTGAAATCTTGCAGTAAGTAATAAATGCAAGTAATATTCAGTAACAACTGAATAATGATAATGATTTTTATACACTCAATATAAGGATGCTACAGGACACACGTGTACCTATGGTAAAATAATTCTTATAAATGTCATCTCATATTGCAAAGTCTGTCAATTGGGAAAGAAAATTAAAAACCCCCAGGGTACTAGCATTTTCTAATAGTTATTGAAGAATAACTTGATATTGAACAACTAACACTGTATTCAACTTACATACTGTAAGTGAATCTTTATATAAAAAATACTCATCTATGCAACATATATGATAGAAATTCTATGTTATCAAAGAAGATTTGACCATGACTTAGTAGTCCTTAGGAGGCATTTTTAATTTTCTGAACAGATTTTGCCCTGTTAGATTTTTTTCTGAAATGTCATACATTTTCATTCTTACAATTTTTCACAAAAAGGTCATTTTCCTTTACTTTTTAGCCTTAACTGAGTTATGGTGCACAAAAATGTATTAAGTTTTCACCTCTCTTTTAAGAGCCTTGAATATCATAACTTGGTCCAGAAATGGTAACTGAATTCCAAGTCTATAATATATTTAAGTGAACACTACTGTCATGGAAAAAAAGTGTTTCTGTGGCTTTTATTTCTTACATATATGCTCTGGTAAATTATTCAATAGCCATCTCTTATTAAATGTACACTTAGGAACTGCAGTTACTGGATATTTTGATTTTTAATTACATATAATTTTTTATATGTATTTTTCTATTTTAGAAAGCTCCCCCTAACAATCAGTGAAAAAAGACTCATAATTCTGAGCTTTACAACATTGGCTTCAGGCATTTAAAGCAGAAGACTTTTCCTTTGGTTCCTTGTGGAAGCCTTTTTTCCTCTTTTAAACCATTTGAAGAGAATTTAGCATTGATGGAAAGATGTATTGTGATAGTCACAGAAAGTCTACGTTTACAGCAAGTATAGAAATACACTAAAAATAATGTAAATTTTAAAGCAATTAATTTACCCAATGAACTAATATCATATATCAGTGTTTAATGACTTAATTATGCTCATTTAAAGTTTCCTCTTTCTTGGGGAAACTTGCTTTTTTCACAAGTATTGAAGTAAAAAGATCCCTCATTAGTTAGACTCCATGGGTCCTACCATGATGCATCTAACAAATCTACTTCAAATACACTAAGGAATTTATGGTCCCCTTGAATTTGACATTCAGAACCTTCAGAAATACTGATAATATTTGCAACCAATCCAAAATTTCATAAAGGTGTATGTCTTTGTTTCTTCTTTCCCATCCTAACCCAGAAGAGCAAACTCTGCATTTTTCTTGCTGTGGTCTTTCTACTTTTTGCTGAACATCACAATCGGAGATGAGAGGCTTTTTATGGATTCATTAAGTGGCAAAAATCTGTTCCAGTTCCAGACTGGGGGGCAAGAAATCTTTGTGGAAGGACACAAAGGAGGAGTGAAATAATCCTTCATCATTGTACAAAGTGATACAGAGCTAGCTAGCCCATGATTACTGACTGCTGTGCTAAAGTTGAAACAAAGGACAGATATACCCTAAACTGCATCCCAAACATAACCTCTTCAATGTTGTGCCATGATCAGGGACAAAGTTAATTAATTACTTGGTCAAAGGTCAAGGATCAAATCAAGTGAAGTCTATCAGAGGGCTACAAAGATGATCAAGGGGAAGGAGCATCTCTTTTATGAGGAAAGGCTTTGAAACCCGGGTTTTTTTACTCTGGAGAACAGAAGACTCCAGGAGATTCCCCAGAGAGAGGGGATCTCCTCAATGCTTATAAATATGTAAAGTGTGGGTGTCAAGAGGATGGGACAGACTTTTCAGTGGTGTCTGGGGACAAGACAAGGGGCCATAGGCACAAAGTGGAACACAGGAAATTCCATCTTGTGACGAAACGGGGAAAAAGGACTTCACTGCGAGGTTCAAATTAATTTATTTGGA